>JADRCC010332276.1:0-12917 GCA_019843855.1 Hylomyscus alleni | reverse complement strand
AGGGATTTACAACAGTTGGAAAAGGAACACGTTCTTTCCTTATTGAATTTATTTTAATTTGGACTTCTTTGTGTTCTTCTGATGGACTGTGATAAAAGAAGGACTTAGAATTGGTTGCCATTCTTATTGCATTCAATTAACATTGTACAGCTACTCTTCTGGTCATGGGACATTTAAAAGAACATGGATTATCAAAATATTCTGCTAATAGGCTCATTTGATATTATTCTACTGAAGACATGTTTAATTTTGATAAAGATTTCTCCAAAGAACACCATCTTTCTTATTTGAAAACAGCATATCAAAATCTGATCCTTTAGTATGCCAATCCTGTTTACTGAAGATTTATTCCGGAAGCTTTGTTTGTGGCTGATAATTACAAATCCTCAAGCATCTTAGATAATACAATATTCAGAAATACTTAACTAATACATTCTGAATTAAAGGATTTACAATATAATACATTCATAACATTTATACTGTGGTTAAAACCTATACCCAGAGAAGTCTTAACCTCAATAGAGAATATGATTAATTTATTTCCTAAGGAGAATTATATCGAAGGCTGGATTAGTAGCATCTCAGTTTATCTGAGAATATTATTTGGCCTCAAGCTAAAGAAACAAGAATTTTTGTTAGCTTGTAAATATAGGTGCATAGCCTGTAGTATATTAACTAACAACAGTAATAGAGGATGTTATTTATTTTACTGAAATTCAAATTTCCATAGAAAGTATAATCACCCAGCCTTTGTATATTTCTAATTCTCATTGATATCTACCAAAATGGTAACATGTTTTGTGCTACAATTATGTTACTTTATTATCATAAATCAAATAAAAAAATACATTAAAACAAAGAGCCCAAGTAGTGGGCTTCTGTTTTCTTCTTTTCATGTTCCACAACAATTTTCAAATTTTAACAGTGACACAAATAATAGGCGTTTTACCACCTTCTATTTACTAAGTTACTCATAGTATTGAGTCATTTGTTTTTGGTGAACCTATTTTATGGGTATCATTAGAATATATGTAGCTATAAACTAATATAACTGTCTTGTTTTAATAGTGGCTAAGAAAATATATATTTTTTCATAATAAGATATTCTTCATACTATAATAACATTTAGAGTAGGTTTTCCTATTAAAGACATCTTTCAAAAGGACTACTTCTAACACGTTTCTATTTCAGTTTTCCCAATACTCAAGGCATAACCTAATACTTCCTTCTTCCACCCACTTACTTCCTTTTGTTATGACCATGAAGTGTCTTTAGTAGTTCCTGTATGATTTTTTTTAAAGTTCATGACAGTTTCAAGGTCTTCGCTTGGGAAATGTTTATCATTTTTTTAATGTGAAGAAACTGTTTTCTCAAAATCTTAAGTGCATTCACCTATAAATATGAAAGCATCTTTTGAAACCTCGAAATGAAGGACTGCATCCTTTGTGGAGAAATCATTTCTTCTTCCCACCAGCTTCATTCACTTACTGCACATTTACAAAGAGTCGGCTGTTATTGTCACTTCAAATTTATCTTTTACACTTTCACTTGGTAATTGTAATGCAAAATTTCCATGACTCTATGTAACTTTGAATACGTATTCTTTAGGGCTCTTATTAACAGTCCCTTAATGATCTGAACTTTCTATTCTAAGTTCCCTGGAGGCAGGTCCCTGGAGATGAGGTCAAGGCACACAAGATGTATAAAGGGTCTCCTTTCTGGTGAAGCCTCTATGGGAGTTAGGGGATGCAAAACTGATGAGAAGAAAGTTCCAATCAAATATAAAATCTCAGACAACACCTGGCTCTGTGTCCTAGTCTGAGAGAGAGAGAGAGAGAGAGAGAGAGAGAGAGAGAGAGAGAGAGAGCTAGAACTAACTCACTAAGTAGGATTGCCTCTTTTTTATTTTCATCCCAAATGCTACTCACCCTCAAAGAGTTCCTCAATCTCTGCTTCACCTCTGAGAGGGTAGCCCTCCCCACCTCATATCCCCCAACCTAATGCATCAAGTCCTGAAGGATTAGGTGCATCCTCTTCCATGGAGACCAGACATGGCATATCCCCTACTTTATATGTGCTGAGGTCCTCAGGTCAGCCTGTGTATGTTCTTAGCTTGGTAGCTCAGTGTCTGGGAGCTCCTAGGGGGCCAGGTAACTTGACATTGTTGGTCTTCCTGTGGGGTTTCCATCCCTTTCATTTCTTTCAAACCTTCCAGTAACTCTTCCACAGGGGTCTCCAACCTCCATCCAATGTTTGTCTGCATGTATCTGCCTCTGTCTCAGTTCCAGTGGAGGGCTAGTGATACCAATACAACTACAAAACTTTTGACTGAAAATTGGTTCTGCCTAAAAGCAATGCAGGGACAAAAATAGAGCAGAGACTGAAGGAATAGCCAAACAGTGACCAGCCCATTTAGAGACCAATCCCATGGGCAGGCACTAATCTCTCATACTATTGATGATGCTATGTTGTGCATGTAGATAGGAGTCTAGCATGGCTGTCCTCTGAGAGGCTCTACCCAGCAGCTGATTGAGATAGAATCACCACTTTGTACCCCAGCCAGTTACTGACTGTACCATTGATGAACTGATAAAAATGTATCAGCTAGCTTTGAGGTGGTACAAACCTTCTTTGTAGCATTTTTCATAGTATCAGTCCTACTTGTGGCATTTTCAGCTAACAGTGTGTGTCAGTGAGTGCAAAATTGGGAGGAGATGTACAGTTGGCATGTAGACTCTGTTCCAACAAACTATTGATCATGGTCCACCATGGGTAGTAGATTGTGCCCTAAATGGTTATTTCCTAGCTTATGGAACCGCTATCAGCAGCAGTACCTGCCTTGGAGAAATCAGGCAGCAATGAGACATTAATAGTCAACCATCACAGCAGCTTTGGGTTGCCCAGGTCAGATCAAGTGTCCAAGTAAAGTGGTGTGGGCTAGTAGTGTGCTCAACTTCTGTCTTTCAATGTGGGTTTCTCAATAATGGTTTTTTTTTTTGATCATGCAAATTTTTTTTACAAGTAGTGAAATGGTCCCTTTTATGGAAGTGTCACCCTCTCTACACCCCATCTTCAGCTACCTATCTGATACTCTCATCTGGACACATATTCTGAGAACCACTGCTTACCAACCAAACTATTCTATACAGAGTCTTACTTGTAATGAGTTTTAAATAAATTATCTCCTATGTTTTTATTCTGTTGTAATAATATAAATAGAGATGTTTCTCCCACTATTTAAAAACATTACCAAAATTACTTCTTTTGTATTTCCTATAATAAAATGTTACAGAAATATTTTCTTACACAAAAATAATTTGTATTGAACAATTATAACAATCTGTTGATGGTCATATGTAATGTCATTTGCTACTTTTCTTATTCATCATTTCTTATAACATTTAAGTATCAGTACAGACATATGTCCTATTGGAATAATTGATATAGTACAGTTAGGAATAGTCATTTCACTCAGGAACCTTGAAATAAATGATGGTCTATGCATCTCTCAATCTTTTTGTGAAAGGCACTCACAATTATTTATGCCAGCTTTCTTATTGGTCTTTTAATAGTACCAGTATGAATAATTTTAGGATTACTTCAATTGACCTATGATATAATTAATCTTTTTAGTACTAACTCACATTGAAATTAAAATATACAATCACATAATTTTTATTTTATAACTGTTTAATACATTGTCAATGACAACAATAAATTCTACACTTCATTTTCTGCCAAAAATACTGACTGAAAGCAAGTATGTTATAGTTTCTGAAATCTAGGGCATTCAGAGCAGTTGACACTATTCAACAGTCTCTAAATAAGACCTGCTTGTTAGATATGAATAGCTGATAGCTTCCCCAGGAGTTTTATTCATAACTTACCTTGTCAACTTACTGAGGCACTATATTCAGAAGGGAGGGTACGTAGTTAGTTACATGTAAAAAACTAAACATATACATAGGGAGAAAATAAAAGACCTACTGAGAGGAGTAAAAAGGAATATTTTTTAAAAAGATTTAATTTATTTTATGTGTATGAGTACACTGTAGCTGTACAGATGGCCATGAGCCATCATGAGGCTGCTAGGAATCGAACTCAGGACTGCCCTACTCCACCCAACTTGCTCCAGCATAATACACTGTAGTTGTCTTCAGACATACCAGAAGAGGGCGTAAAATCTCATTACGGGTGGTTGTGAGCCACCATGTAGTTGCTGGGATCCGAACTCAGGACCTTCGGTAGAGCAGTCAGTGCTCTTACCCGCTGAGCCATCTCACCAGCCCAGTAAGAAGGAATCTTAATTGAAGTGATTGACAAAAAAGGATTTTTTTTCCAAAAGCAGTGCAACAGCAAATGATATTACATACCAAGTACAGTGTTAGTTAGAGTTATTGCATAGGTGAGTGGTTTATGGGATAAATATGATTTTTAAGTCTTTACATTTGTTTTAAGATTAAGTGAGAAACATTAAAAATAAAATTCTCTGTTATTCTGACATTTTTAAAGAATAAAGGAATTTTCCATCAAAGGAATTTGAGTTATTTTCAATGCAAATTGAAATAGTAATGGTATAGCCAAATAAGATGCTCATCCAATAAATGAATTACATGAGTTGTCCACAGTAAAACGTTTAAGGAAACATTAATTTTTCAATAGTTTTTTAAAAAATTGATCCACATATCATTGTTAGGCTTTTTGCTTGTAAACTTTATTATTTATTAAGTTTCTGTGGTATTTTCAGCCCCAAACTGTCAAATTCTCTTAATCAGAATGATTCTGGAACACTGAACAGTTAGATTTCTATTTTCTTTTAAATAATTGATTTTCATGGGGAATATATTTTCTTTCTTATATTTAGAGCCTGTAAGTCCTGTTTAAGACATGGTTGTTTTCATAATTTTTGTTGTCTGCAATTCTGTATCATTATAGATTCAGTAAACTCATTTATAATTTTCCCTATCAAAAATTCAAATTTTATCATCATGATCCTAATTATGACATGAGCAAATTAATGAATAGAAGGAATTTAATTTATAAGCAATCTATTAAAAGATGATTAAATTGAAACAAAAGTAAATAAGGGCCATTAGCAGTATGCTGGTGTGGTTTTTAGAACCAGTGTCAAACTACCTCTCACTTGCTTTTTTTTAATTTATTTTCCTACCTTGAAGCAATCTAACCCAATTTGAAATTATACATTGCTGTTCAACTAAAACATATTAAATTATAACTAAGTAATTTTCACTCAATTGCCATTTAAGTCTTTTATTTGGCTGTAACCAAGTAGGCTACTTGGAATGACATGTACTTGCCTCTCCCATAGTTTGCCTCTTGGCTGTTGATATTCACATATTTCTAATAAGAGAAGTAATTATTTTGACCTATAAACTCACAACACTACAATTATCATAAGGCTAAATTGTATGGGATCCCATTCTCTAGACAAGGAGTAAGAGAATTAGCCTCCCCCATTGTTCATTGCTGAGCAGTCAGCTCTGAAAACATACACTTATAAAACAACAAAACTGACTCAGGAGGAGATTATATATAAACACAGATATATATACATACATACATATATATGTATATATATGTGTGTATATATACATATATATTTGTGCATATACATACATATGTACATGGAAAAATAATTGATGCAAAAAGAGACTATCAACTTGATAGTAGGGAAACATGAGAGGGAACATATCACACATCAGCATATGGTCCTTTGTTCTTGTGAGCTTACAGACCTTTGGAATGCCCTTAATATTTTGTTATAAAGGTAAAAAGAAGGCATCCCTATGGCTGCCTGAGTGACTCAACTGACAAAAATATTTCTCTAAGCTTAGTATGCTTGATCAGTCTTAAAGAAGTCTCACCCAAATGACACAAAACCTGATCAAGTCCTAATTAAAGATAACAAGAAAATGTATTAATATTTAAGTATACAGATTTTACTTATCTTCCACTATATTAATAAGTATATTTGTCTGATGAATTTTTTCTTAACAAATATATGAATACATTAAATAGACAAGTAATATTTAGACATTTGTGTAATGAGTAATTGATTTATCATTTGCATGGATTTAATTGAATATTATGATAGCAGTTGTCATAATGGACTGAACAAGATGTGAACTTTGATATTGTCTTAAGATGAGATCAGAGAAATCAAAGTATTATCTTGTAAATGTGGGTCTTCAATTGCATGTTCAGAAAGAAGAAAATCTAGATTAACTCTCAGTTCAACATACAAGTATCTTCATGGAGGTAGAACTAACAGCTATTAGTAAATTTGTAGTGCTAGCATTTGTACAGATGTGAATACTTAAGACTTTCTTTGCATTCTCAGAATATACTGAAATAAAAAGGAACCATCATTATAACAAGTTTACCAATTTAACTTTTAAATATGAAGTTGTACAGAAAATTCATTTTATGCTTATTTTATTTGACTTTAAGCCGTTGCCTATCTTGCTTTACTGTTTCATTTGTAAGAAATAAGGCCATTTTGGAAAGGCTCAAAACACTAATTAAATTTAGGAGTTACAATAAGCTTAAAGTAAAAGTGAATATTGAAGAACATTTTATAATCCTTTTCATCCATTTTGCATATATTATTTTATCTCAAGTCTTAGAAAATAGACATTTGTCTTCAATTCATTTCTGCTTTAGTGTTTCTAAGTTGATAAAACATTGAATGGAAAATGAAATTCACAAAAAATCTGATTTGTTTCAATAGTAAGTGCCTACCACATCAAACCAAAATTAAATGAAGATTACCATTATAAAACAAAGTAGGTGTAATATATTGTACAAGTAATATACATCCTTAGATTTATCTAGTAATCATTATTCATACATGCAGAGGTAGCCTTTCCTTAATTTGTTTTAATGAGATAAAGCATTTCTTTGCACTAATTATATATATAAACATATGCATTACTTCACTGTTTGGTATTGTCTTGGAAACAGGTTACATCTTATAGCTGTGCATACATTTTGGCTTGTTATTTGTTTCTTCATAAGCTTGCATAACAATATAAATTACTTATATGAAAAAATATACATCATAGTTAAACTATATAATCACAAGGACTTGTGTGTGGTTCTATCCCTGGTAAATGGAATAGTCCTGACATATAACAGATATTCCATTTTACTTTTGGTATATATACATAAAGGTACAGGGGTAAGTATTTTTTAATGTCCTAAGTCCCTTAAAGACGTGTTTATAAATAAATTGTTTCCAGTTGCCACCACCTGTTTCTGCCCATTGTTGCTTTTTGTCTCCATATACAAACACTGCATTGCCACTTCCTCCACCATTTTGTAGATAAAACTTCCCTCTTCAGAGGGAAATGACTTTTTTGTAACTTCCTCTCTCTGAATAACTTCAATCTTCTTATTTACTCAGAGAGTCTCTCCTAATATGTCTCAGCATTTTTTTTTTTGCACTTTCTGGACCCTATGACACAATTTCTCCTAGCATGAAATTTTATTTTTTTAATTTTACCTTATGCATATGAATGTTTTGCCTGTGCTTATGCCTGCAGTGTGTACATACCTGGTATCTATGGGGAGGCCAGAAGAGTGCATCAGATCCTCTGGAACTCAAGTTGCATATGGTTAATAACCACTCTCTGGGTGTTAGGAATCAAACCCAAGTCCTCTGAAAAAGCAACAAGTGTCCTTTACTGCTGAGCCATCTCTCTATCCCTACCATGTTTTATAATATCTCATTAAATTCTTTGCTTTCTCTGCCAATGACTATGAGGCTATTAAGAGTCTCCATGTATAGATAGTATATACATAATTCATATATGTGTAGTACACAATGGATGTAAAATGAGTGTTTCCAACTGAATTACTGATTACACTGGACTCTAGGACATATGGAGGACATGCCATTCATTTCATTTTGCAGAAAGTTAGATTGTCTACTCTGCAAAAGCGAGTTTACTGAATACTGATTACAATCATGCTTTAAGAAAATGTCCAAAATTTATTTTTATGACAATTCTTTACTTCATAGTTTGAGTTATAAAAATTATGTTTAAAAATAGGCATTATAGTTTTCTACCTATTGTTTAAAGTCTGAATGTATATCTGTTTTTCTATTACATACCCTCTGTTTTCTTATGTCAGTTTCATATACTACTATATTTCAGCGTTTAGCTCAAGAAGACCTTACTTTACATAGAAGAATAGTGAGGAAAGCCAGGCTATCCTAGAATAATGTGAAGAGTCAGCTCCAAAGAGGTACCCTCCCAAGATATGATTGTAGCCTGTGTCTCTACACAGAACGTATTTATTATCCTCTACTTCATATAGTATCCTTGACCTTATCCAAACTAGATCTTGTCTGACTTTCTATTTCTGGTATTTCCAGCCACTATATTAACTAGTCATATGTAGAATAAAAGAAAAAAAGAATACATCCGAACTGCTCACTTCTCTTTAAAGCAATATTGAGATACCTTTGTTATTTTTCCTTCTGACATAAGACCATTGCTTCAGAAATATTTGTAAGTGACCTTTATTACAATCTAATATTTAATGATTTCTTGAATCATAGTGTTATTTAGTCACTCTCTTTACTGGAAATCCCTAAAATGATCAAGAGCGAGGGGAGAGTTAGAGGGGAAATAACTGGGATGTGAGGAACCTACCAGTAGCAGAGGATAAAAACCATAGTCTCAACCAGCATGGAAAATCTCAGTCCTCATAAGTACCTCTTTGGACAAAGTAGAGAAAGTCATACTTTGTTTTAGAAGACCAAGTCAAGGTCTCTCAATTCAATAAGAAAGTTCAGGTTTAATTTCAATTGGATTTTATTAAACAACTCTACATAGTAACCCTGGATTCTTCTATTCTATTTTTATTAGTTTTTTTTTTCTATCATCTTGTTAAAGTACCCTCCAATCCAGGTATTTTCATACAGGCCTGAAATCCTAGCCTGGGGAGGCTGAAAGAGGAGGATTGCCACAAATTCAAGGTCAACATGAACTACATAATAAGCTCTAGGCCAGGATGTGTTAAAAATTGTCTCAAAACAACTAAAAATATATATACTGTAGAGGGTACACCATGTTCTATCAGCAGCATTATAACATATGTTCCTTTAAAAGGTCACTCACTTTTTTCCCCTTGTTTCACTTTATGAAATGATTCCTACTTGAAACCAACATAAACCTTTATACTTTTAATAAAGAGGTAGCAATGCTTTGGAAAATGGCCCATAAACATGTTTTAAACATAAAGTCAACTGGTAGACTTAAATTTATGGATATGGATCACAAAGCATATCTCAAATCTGATCATGCTTCTAATCAGAATTGTGTAACCAACTGTTTATAAGCAGTTTGACAATAACTGTTCAATAAGTGTTAGTAATTAAGCAAAAGTGTGTAATTTTGTATAGATTTGTTTGCTTGCTTGTTTGGGAATAGGGAGTAGCACTTAGATCCTTGCAAGTTTTATACTACTATACTAAATACCCAGCACTTGCTTATTCTCTACTACACAAGTATTGGCAATTTTCATATGCCAGTTACAGAAATAGCCTATGGGAAAATGCATAGAGTTATCCTATGTGCTTCTGGATCTTGAGAAAGAAGTGCTAGTGAATAAGCAGGCAAGCAAACACTTATTTGGAAATTGAGGAGTAGACTGGGAAAAGTGACACTTATCCTAGGTTGAACAACCTATAGTCTTGCAATGGTAGTAGCATTTAGACAGGATCTAAAGTAAATAAATAGAATCCAGGTAGTCAACAGAAATGCTCAACTCCAAGCATGGGGAACTGTATGCCTAGTATCACAAAGTCAAGAATAAGCTTGGCTATACCACTGTCCATATACCGCAAAGATACTCTACCATACCAGAAAGAAACTTGCTCAACTAAGTTCATAGCAACATTATTCATAATAGTGAGAAACTGAAAACAACCTAGATGTTTCTCAACTGAAGGATGGATAAAGAAAATGTAGTACATTTACACAATAGAGTATTACTTAGCTATTAAAAACAAGGACATCATAATATTTTCAGGCAAATGGATGGAACTAGAAAAGATCATCTTGAATGAGGTAACACAAACCCAGAAAGACAAACATAGTATGTACTAACTTATAAGCAAATATTAGTCATAAAGCACAGGATAACCATGCTATAATCCATAGGCCTAAAAAAAAAAAAAAAAGCTAAATAACAAGGAAGGCCCAATGTAGAGTGCTTGAATCTCACTGAGACAGAGAAATACTTTAGCCATCAGAGGATGGATGGAGGGAGAGAACTGGGTGTGGAAGGCCATAGGGATAGGAAGAAGAGGGATCAAGTTGGGGTACTATGGAGGGCAGAAGTACTGGAAGAGATAGCTGAGATAGGGGCCATCTATGGGATGAACTAAAATCCTAGGAAAATGGAAACTCCTGGGAATCTATGAGGGTGACTCTAACTAAGACTTCTAGCAATAAGGGATATGGAGTCTGAAAAAGCCATCTACTATAACCAGGGAAGATTTCCAATGGAGGGATTGAGACAACAATCCAACCACAAAATCTTAGACACACAATTTGTCCTGCCTATGATATGTGTAGGAGTAAACAAGGAATCAGAAATTTAGAGGATAGTCAAGAGACTGGCCTAGTTTGAGACTCATGCTATAAGGAGCCCACTTTTGACACTATTAATGATGTTCTGCTATACTTGCAGACAGGAGCCTAGAATAATTGTCATCAGAGAGGCTTCACTCAGCCACTGATGGAAAAACATGCAGAGAACTATAGCCAAACATTAAGCAGAGTTCATGGAATCTTGTGGAAGAGAGAGAGGAAGGATTGAAGGAGCAAGAAGGAGCAAGAACATGAAAAGATAGGGACCTGTAGAGACTGAACCAGGAACCAGAAAGTATGCAAAGGATAGACCTAGGCCTTCCACACATATGTAATAGTCTTACAATGTAGTCTTTGTGTGGAACACCTAACAATTGGAGCAGGGCCTGTCTCTGTCTCTGATTTCATTGCCTCCTTTTGGATCCATTTCCCCTGACTGCCTGGTCTAGCCTCAATAGAAGATGCACCTAATCTTACTGCAATTTGATGTGCCAAGGCTAGTTGATATCTATAGGAGGACTCCCCGATTCTGAGAAAACAGGAAAGAGGAATAGATGGTGGGGAGGAGAAGCAGGAGGGGAAGCTATAATTTACTGAATGTAAAATAAGTGAATTAATAATAATAATAATAATAATAATAATAATAATAATAATAATAATAATATTTGGTTGGGTTTTAGAACTTAGCATCTGTCAAGCTCTTGTTATAATAGATATGCCAGATTCACAGGCCCACCTCAGTTTACTGAATAATAAACACTGGTGAAACCCAGTAGACTCTTGTTAACTCACCATGATGATGTGCTAAATTAATTGATAATCATTACGATAAACAGATATTTTGAGCCATGTAGAGGAGTAAAGGAAAAGAATTGTATCTCTACTTAGCATCAATAGTAGAAAGAAATGTTGTGAGGATTAAGAATGTTTGCAAGTGTGAAAAGTTTATCAAATGGCAAGGTTTAGTTCAGTGTTGGAGCCCAGGCCTAGCATGTATTAAGCCCTGGGTTCCATCCTCAGCCCTCAAAATAAAAGAACACCGGGCGGTGTTGGCGCACACCTTTAATCTCAGCACTTTGGGAGGCAGAGGCAGGCGGATTTCTGAGTTCGAGGCCAGCCTGGCCTACAGAGTAAGTTCCAGGACAGCCAGAGCTATATAGAGAAACCCTGTCTCGGGGAAAAAAAATTAAAAGAACACAAGAGCTTGTTAAACAAAAAGCTATCATCTGTGTATAACAACTTCTGCATTTAAAGACAAATGTCCTTGTGACTGATATTTTTATTAATATGCTTAATGTACTCATTGGAACATGTATACATATGGGGTTTAAGAGATGTTTCAGCAATTAAGAGTACTTGCTGCTCTGCCAGAGCTACTCTTGCAGCTCACATCACTAGGTCCAGGACATATGCCACATTTTTGGCCTCTGAGGGTACTTGTACACATACACATACAGAGAGAGAGAGAGAGACAGAGACAGAGACAGAGACAGAGATAGAGACCGAAAATGAGAGATACACACTAAATTAGTTTAAAATTAATTAATAATTATATCATTTTAAAATTTAAAAATAAAATTTTATATGTCTATTTAATGCGTATGGCTCATATCCACCCCCATTCTTCTTTCCAACTTTACTGAGTTACCTGCCCCATCACATCTGCCCTACTTAATGTCTTTACTTTTTATAAACCACTGACTTGAATTAGTGCTGCCCATATAAGCATGGATAAGAAACTGTCTACTGTGGCATGAGCCACCTACTAGTGACCACACCCTGAAAGAAATGGCTTTTACCCTTCCCTCAGCAGCCCTCAAGTACCAGTAGCTTCTCAGCGATTGATCCTTCTAATGGTTTATGGACTATTACTTACTTTAAATATGTTAATAAATTTCACTAACTTCCACTTGCTTATGTGTCATCACATAGAATTAAAATTTCTCAGAAAGAAAATACTGTCTCTCCCCCACCCCCCATTTCTTTAGCAGCCTAAAACATGGCCTGTTTAAATGATTTGCTTATATTCATTAGAAACCCTTTTATTTTAATTGTTCATATTTTGCAATTAGCCTCTGTAAAACAGTCATGAACTACCGTTTTTATTAGTTTTAATTGTGTCATTAGAAAACTGTCGAAAGCTTAAAATGGCTTTGTTTATTTGTTTAGCTTGTTTGTTTGCTTGCCTTTTTTATAACAGAGAAATAATTAGCAGTCATACTTAAGACGCCAGAATTACGTTTTCAAGGAAATTAAAGTAACTAAGATTTTTCAGCTTGCTTTTTTTTTTTT
>JADRCC010332251.1:4866-40266 GCA_019843855.1 Hylomyscus alleni | reverse complement strand
ACTGAAGTTAGTTCTTAGGTATAAGAACTAACTGAAGTTAGTTCTTATGTATAAGGCTGTGTTGTGTCCAGAAAGATGATTTTCTTTAAAAGTTAATCAGTTTTGATTTTTCTCTCCAGATATTTTCTAAGGCCGGACCAGCTGGGAGCTACAGGCTGCAGATGCTGCAGAGCAATTGGGGAAGGGTCCTTCATTCATCCATCTGCACCCAGGTGGGACCACTGATCCACAACCCTTTCCTCACAGGTCTTACCAGGGGGGAACTGATCTCCCAGGAGTGCTGACACAGGCTTACAGATCCACAGGAGAAACAAGTTCCAACCAGAGACAGAAAGAACATCTTACACCAGAGATTAACAGATGGCGAAAGGCAAACTCAAGAATCTTACCAACAGAAACCAATACTAATTGGCATCATCAGAACCTAGTACTCCAACCATAGCAAGTCCTGTATACTACAACACACTGGAAAGACAAGGTTTGTATCTAAAATCATATTTCATGATTGTGATAGAGGAAATTAAGGACATAAATAACTCCCTTAAAGAAATACAGGAGAACACAGGTAAACATGTATAATCCTTTAAAGAGAAAACATTAAAATCCCTTAAAGAATTAAAGGAAAAACAACCAAACAGGTGAAGGAATTGAACAAAACCATTCAGGACCTAATAATGGAAGTAGAAACAATTAAGAAATCACAAAGAGAGACAACTCTGGAGAAAGAAAATCTAGGAAAGAAGACAAGAGTCATAGATGCAAGCATCACCAACAGAATACAAGAGATAGAATGCAGAAGATACCATAGAAAACATTGACACACCAGTCAAAGAAAACACAAAATGCAAAAAGATCCTAAACCAAAACATCCAGGAAATCCAAGACACAATGAGAAGACCAAACCTAAGGATAATAGGTATAGAAGAGAGTGAAGAATTCCAACTTAAAGGGCCAGAAAATATCTTCAAAAAATTATAGAAGAAAACTTCCCAAACAAAAAAGAAAGAGATGCCCAAGAACATACCAAAAGCCTACAGGAATCCAAATAGACTGAACCAGAAAAGAAATTCCTCCTGCCACATAAAAATCAAAACACCAAATGCACAAAGCAAAGAAAGAATATTAAAAGCAGTGAGGGAAAAAGATCAAGTAACATATAAAGGCAGACTTATCAGAATTTTAATTACTCATATACTAGAATATTTTCTTTCAATCCCAACTCTAAAGAATCTTTTTTATTTTTAGTCAAATTTAATTTTATAATTTGTATGCTTATCTAAAGATAACATTTCTCTTCTCTGTTTCACTGGAAAATATAGTTGATATAGTTCTTATGATTCATGTCACTTTACGGTGCAACTCGATCCAACCATATCATATTCTATATAATTTTCCTTGAGTGGGTCATCCCATATATGATACTGTGTACTAGAGTAAGCAGTTATTATTCCCAGAGGTGGATGAGCCTTCAGTTCTTAAGCTTTTACAGACCACAGGAAGTTCCCATCATTTCAGCCTAGCCATGGCATACCTGTTGAATTGGTGTTATTTCACCAGATATGTTCTGGATATTATTTTTTACTCATTCTTAAGTGTTTGTTCTATATTGTAGTTTATAGAAGTTGATAAACTTATATACAAAATTCTTATAAATATACTTGTTACCCAATGTTTATTTATTTGAGATAAGTGGGAGTATTTTTTTTAAAAACCATCAATTTAATGAGTACATGTGACCTTCTGTAATATCAACAACCTCGAATGCTATATTCGTTATTTTTCTCCAGGAAAGAAAATACCTTGTTCTATTTCTTTTTTTTTTTTCAGATTCAGTGGCTTTTCAGTTGTTTCATAGATATCACAATCTGCCATTACACTGGCAACTGGCTTTAGCTTTAAAGTTGAGATAACTCACATTCCTAGGTCTGTTGCAACTCCGTTGGCCTGTAGTCACTCTTTCCTTCCACTTGGTAAACAAAATGAGGATCAATTTTCTCAAGTCACTACATGATATGTGTACTTGTGTGTTTACTATTGTACAGGTGTCCCTGATACATGCAGAATGCCTAATAGATTGCACAAATTTTGTTATAACTGCGATGGCCAAGCTTCTAATCCTTCTTTTCTATGTCACAATTAACTTCCATTTAATTGCAATTTTTTGTAGCTAGTTATTATCAGTGCCCAGCTGTGATTCTTGAATTAAGTGGTCCTACTCTGTCCTCCCTGAAAATGATTGACTCTTATTATAGTTTCAGCCAGCTGGTTTAATGTATTCTCTATTCCCAGAAAGTATATAATAATTTGTATGTTACAATGTAGAAAAGTCTAAATGAACAGAAATGAGTTATCATCCCCCAAAAAGAAGTTACTAATAGAATCATTAGGACAGGTTGTGATAATTAATTTTAGAGTTATATCATTTATCATTCAAATGCTTAACAAACATGTTATGAGATTGTTTTGCACACCTTTATAAATGAAGCAAAGTGTTTAGAATATAAATTCATATAAAACATACACATCAGTAAATAGAAGCAGTTATTCAAACTCTTGATCATCCTGACATTGGTTCTAAATATTTATTCACTTCAAGACAAAAAAGAAATAACACCACACACACACACACACACACACACACACACACACACTACAACACACATATGAAATGAGTGCTATGTATATACTTTTAGCCAAAACTTGGGAGAATTTCATAAAATCTTGCCATATTTATATAAATATACAAAATTAAATACAGGAAATATGCAGATGATGATAGAGTTGAAAACAATGTACCCCAATTACCAGAACTAAATTATCATTTCTCCTAGAAAATGAGCCTGGGATCTGGATCCACAGGCCTTGGAGTAAGCCATTTTTATATTCACACAGCATTTCCTGCAGTGAGCCCAATTTCCATAGCGCCACTACAATTGTATTTTTGCATTCACTAGTCCTATTTAAATTATAACTGTAGTTCTCTAAACTTTTCTTGTTGTCAAGCACACAAGGTGTGTTTAGCCTACTCAAGATTTGGTGAAGGGCACACAAAAAGAAAAAAAAATGTATATTATATTGTTCACATCGACCTTTCACTCTTTCTACCTCTTTCCATGATCCATGTGGGGAGGGATTTGATGGAAGCATCCCATTTAACACTGTGTTCCAAGATCTTGTTTCCATCTTCAGCAGGAGGAAGCTTCTCGGACAAAGGCTGAGCAGTAGTCTGCCTATTTCTTTAGCCCATCTTAAGATGATTCTGCCTCCCTGGGAGTGGTTTCTTGGCCAGTTGACTGACCTGGCCACACTGGAATGTTAGGTCTCCAGGATGGCTAGAGTCATTTTTCATGATTAGGAGTTGTGTCTTACTGGGCCTTGAATTTTCAGTACTTCTAATTCAGTTCTTATCCTACTTTAGTAACCATAATGAGATAAAATGAAAAAGTGTTCTACACTGAATGCTGCTAATAATACATTACAAAGAGTATTAGATTCAGCAATGAAAGCAGAACATAGAGTAAGTTAAATGCATCTTTTTCTCACATTCTCAATTGAGAGTGCAGCTACTTACATAAAAACAAAGTTTACCATTAAGCATATTGGGTTGCAGTAGGAATTTAAAGATTATAAAAATTTGAAAAATGATTTAATAATAAACCTTTACTAAGTTTTAACTTATTCTGACTTTTTAAAAAATGTTATTGAGCTGTTTAGCAGTATGTATAAGTAAACAATATAAATAATCATTAGTGTCTATTCTACTACAGTCATCATATTTTTATTGAAAAACTTACAAGTACATTTATATAAAAAGTATAACAGTTGGATGATAATTTTTAAATATATACAAGGTTTTATTAAATACAAAATTGTAATCACTGAAAGAATTTAGCTTAGGAAATATGAGTTTAAAGGGCAATGTTAACAATGTCGGAATTCATATAATATACATTTTGTGGATATAGGTTGGTTAAAGAAACTCCATATAAAAGGAAATGATATTTCTTAATAAAGTATGTACAAATAATCTGAAGCAAGTTCTCTGTGTCTATAATTACACACATCTTTCAAGTAACTGATTAAATAATGCAAGTTTTTATGTCCCATCTCTGAAATGTTTCTTAAGTAAAATAAGATAATACATTACACTATGATATATGAATATACCAAAAAAAAACTGTGGCTGCTTTGAAACATGAGTATCATCTTGTCTTTCTCACAGGATGCTGGATATGTTCTCAAGCGGATAAACAACAGTGGTCTCAAGAAGTGCATGTTTCAGTTGTGCAAATGAGCTCAACAAGAGGAATGAGTAAAAACTCTTAACTACTCAAATGCTTCGGGGACAAGGATGTAAGAGACTTCGGAGAGCAAGCATCTGAACATAGTGTTGCAAGATTTGAGGCTGCTACCATGCATGGCACAGCACTGCATAAGAGCCTAGGTCAGTTTCAAGGACAGGAAGGAACAGAAATAAGATGTGATTTTGTGGTGGAAGACATTGTTACTCTAGGTATATCATGTGAATTATATTTTTCTGAAGGTAAAGCATATATGAATAGAATTAAAAGGTCTTGAAAGCCCTTGAAAACTAAACACAATTTTATACAGCTAGTGAAGGCATCATTTAATTCTTAACAGCATATTTGCATGACTGCATTTTGTTGATTTATATCAACACATAGACACACAGACACTCCTAAATGCATAAATATAGCCTGATCTGTCTATACAATGTTACCTGTCTTATATTCATCTCAAGGCTGACAAGTTGGTATTGGGTATCCAGTTGAGGATCTCTTCTCAGAAGAGAATTTCTTCTGCTGTCAATATTCTCCAGTTGCCAGTAGCTACTTATTTAGACTTGGGACTCTAAAAGTTTTTTGCCTCCATCTTACCATGTCCAATGTTGTTCAGGCCACATCTTGACTGTTTAGTTTTTTAGAACCACATAAAATCTAGATTTTTAAATTACTCTAGGAGTATGGTTTTAAACAATATTTTACTACAAAATATTGTATTTATCAGTTTTCAACATTTTAATCCTCAGAATTAAGAACCATTCTGTATAATAGAGAGCTATATTTTTCTGTCATTTTTTCTCTGTCTGTAATTGAGAATTGATTGAGTTTCTAAAAGAAAGTTGATTGCTTAATCCATACAGCAAAGAGGGGAAAGAAATGGGAAAAAAAATTGCAATTTACTAAGGGAATGAATCAAATCATATTGGAACATGAAACAGAATTTCTTATTTCTAGAGTAGCGACTAAAATGATGAAAATATAAAAAGAGATGATATGCAATCTAATGATAATTTCCATGAGCTAGAACTTAAAACTATCTTAAGAAAGAGATATTAAGCCAGGTGGCTCTCTGATTAAGATCATATTCTGCTCTGGCATATAATGTAAGTTCAATTCTTATCACCATACCAAGGGGATCGCAACTGACTCCAACTCCTTTTCCACAATATGATCGTGGCTTCGGAATGTACTTGCACACTGATAGAGATACCCACAGAAAAAAATACATAAATCAATTAAAATAAATCTTCACAAAAACAGAATGAGTTTGGGATTTGTCATGGTAGACGTAAGTTTGAAGAATGGTCTTGGCAGATCTACATTTTACTTAGCCAGTGAATAATCAAGGTTTGTTTCTTCATTACATAGTTATCATATCACCTTAATAATTTCAATGCATTTAGTCAATGACATAATGGCGTTAAAGACAAAGCATAATGTACTTACACTGAAAATTTGTTCTGAGCATTGTGTAGGTGAGAGAGCATCATCTTTATAAATACTCAGTTTAATAAATTCATTTGGATTTACAAAGTTTCTCATCTCTCCAGCTTCCAGAATTATAATGATAGCTTTTTCATATATTTACCATTTTTTTATTTGATCAATTTTTCACTTTTCTGAGTTCAAGGCCAGCCTAGTCTACAGAGCACATTCCATGAAAGGCCAGGGCTATACAGAGAAACCCTATCTTGAAAAACAAAACAAAACAAACAAACAAACAAAAAGAATATTTATAAACTCAACTAGTAAACAGTTATTTTCAAGTAATACCTCTGTAGCAATTTATATTGCACCATTAACCACTATCCTGTAAGCAAGATGATTAACTGTCTGCAAACTATGTCTGTTTTGTAAATGTAGTGAGCAATGAATATAAGTGCTGTAAAATGTTTAATTTAGTGCTAGAACTAAATATAGAAAAGAGTTATATTAACATGCATCATTATTTTTATGTTTTCAATGTTTTTTTCTATTCTTACTATTATTTTGACAAAGATAATTATGAATTAATATAGAAAATATAGCTTCTGCTATAAACATGACATTAGCAATTCAAATAAGAACATGGCATTTTTCTAAGCAATTTGATATATAAGGAAGAATGAAGGAAAATTTGTTATAGACTATTATTTACAAAAGGAGAAAGAATATGGAGCTTTGTTTTATGATCTTTATTTGATTTATGTGTTATTCATAAATAGGTGAGGGTGAGAGAATATTTGAAGAAAATTCAATGCAACAACAATTTGCCTATCTACTTCTATTCATTGCTCATTCCAATCTCTAAGTATTAAGTATTTAAAACAAAAATATAGCCCATGCATCAGAGACTTAGGCAAAACCTGCTGCCAGCCTGCTTGACACATTATAGTTGTAAATGAGAAGCATGGCCCATCAGGCCCAAAAGTCAGAACCCTGTAATTCTGAAGTAGCATTAATAGAAATAAGCTGGTCTAAAGATGAGTCTTTATTCTCCATGTCTCCTCTAATGTGCTTTTTCCACTCAGAGCCCCTGGTGGAATTAACTCTCAACTATTAAGTCAGAGGTAACATGCTGACAATCCCAGACGATAACCTTCAAATATGTAAGTGGTTGCTCACTTGCAAAAGAGCAGAGGCTACTCTCTGAAACCCCCCTCCAGAGTAGGCAGTATTCTTTTCCAACCCCCATGCATTGCTGCCTTGTTGTGGGACACCCTGGTAACACCAGCACAAATATACAGCAAATTAGAAACTATGGAAAACTTGTCTATTTGTCTTTGGATTTCTCATATTAAATGCTGTCTCCATAATAATTGCAAACAATTCAACTATTAAATGAGTGAAAAGTAAGACAATGTAGAAATCAGTAAATGAGGAGGAGACTGAGAGATGGGTGCTGATGTCAGAGAACAGATCAGTGCCTGAAAAGTGATAAAGAAGCAGACACATCAACAACACCTAAGAGATGCAAGGAAACCAAAAGTATTATGGGTCCTCAACTCAGTTGCACATATCCAGGAGAAGACATGACAGATGATCAAAAAGATATGAGATATCTGAGAGGCAGGTGGGAGTAAGGACCTACAGGATGTTCTAGGACAGGGAGATTTGGCTGACATTTTAGAACTAATAGAAAGTCAGAAATTGGAAAGAGTTAAATATTATCATTCTTTTTTAAACATATTCTATTAATTCATTTATTTTTATACTCCATATTTTATCCCATTCCATCCACCCTCCAACTGCTCCACCTCCCATACTTCCTACCTACCCCCATGACTCCACGTGGATATCCCCACCTTCCACCCCATCTGACTTCTAAACTCCCTGGGGACTCTAGTCTCTTGAGGGTTAGTTGCATCATCTCTGAATGAACACAGACCCAGCAGTCCTCTGCTGAATTTGTTGGGGGCTTCATATCAGTTGCTGTTTGGTGGTCCAGTGTTTGAGAGATCTCAGGGGTCCAGAATAATTGAGATTGCTGATCCTCCCATAAGATTACCCTTCTCTTCAGCTTCTTTCAGCCTTCCCTAATTCAACAACAGGTCATTTGCTTCTGTCCATTGATTGGGTGCAAATATCTGGAACTTAGGAAAACAACTCCCTTCACAATAGCCACAAATAGTGTAAAATACCTTAGAGTAACTCTAACCAAAGAAGTGAAAGACCTGTATGAAAATAACTTCAAGTCTCTCAAGAAAGAGATGGAAGAAGATCTCAGAAAATGGAGAGATTTCCCATGCTCATGGACTGGCAGAATTAACATAGTAAAAATGGCCATCCTACCAAAGGTAATCAATAGATTCAATGCAATCCCCATCAAAATCCCAACACAATTCTTCACAGATATGGAAAGAGCAATTCTCAAATTCATCTGGAAAGGCAAAACACCCAGAATAGCTAAAACAATTCTTTACAATAAAAGAACAGCTGGGGGAATCAACATTCATAATCTCAAGCTTTACTACAGAGCAATAGAGATTAAAAACTGCAGGGTATTGGTACAGAGATAAACACATTGATCAATGAAATAAAATTGAACACCCAAAAATAAAACCACACACTTAAAGTCACTTGACCTTTGACAAAGATACCAAAAATATACAATGGAAAAAAGAAAGCATCTTCAATAAATGGCACTGGTCTAATTGGCTGTCTATATGTTGAAGAATGAAAATAGACCCATATTTGTCACCTTGAACAAAGCTCAAGTTCAAGTGGATCAAGAATCTCAACATAAAACTTGATGCACTGAATCTAATAGAAGAGAAAGTGGGGAAGAGCCTTGAACTCATTGACACAAGTGGAAATTTCCTAAACAGAAATCCAATGGTTCATACTCTAAGATCAAGAATTAATCAATGGGGCCTCATGAACTGGAAATTCTGTAAGGCCAAGGACATAGTCAATAGGACAAATGAGAAAGCTACAGATTGAGAAAAATCTTCACTAACATCACATCTGATTGAGGGCTAATATCCAAAATATATAAAGAACTCAAGAAACTAACCACCAAAAATCCAAACAATTCAGTCAAAAATTGGGATATAGAACTAAACCAAGAATTCACAAGTGAAGAATCTCAAATGGCTGAGAAGCACCAAAGAAAATGTTCAAAGTTCTTAATAATCAGAGAAATGCAAATCAAAACTACCCTGAGATTCCACCTTATACCAGTCAGAATGGCTAAGATCAAAACCTCAGGTGACAACACATGTTAGAGAGGATCTGGAGAAAGAAGAATGCTCCTCTATTGCTGGTGGGATTGCAAATGTACAACAACTCTGGAAATCAATCTAGAGGTTCCTCAGAAAATTGGAAATAGATCTACCTGCAGACCAAGTTATACTACCCATGAGAATATACCCAAAAGATGCCCACCATGCTACAGGGGTATGTGATACATTATGTTCATAGCAGCCTTATTTGTGAAATCGTATCATTCTTTAAAGGGCAATTTGTGAAGAATTAGTTTGTGAGAGAGTATGGATTCTGAGCTATCTGTTGCAGCCGTATTACCTTGAAATCTTTGTGATAGTCAAGACAGGCAGCTCATCCTGTGATAAGAACCTATGAAGTCACCCAAGGCAAAGGTTTATTTCTCACTGGCAAATCACTTGAATTGTGTGTTAGCTAAAGATTCTGTGGAATGTTGTCACCAGCCTAAGGCTGAAACCAAACATGATGATGGGTGTTCATTTTGTACAGTGTTGTCACTGACTATCCTGGGGTAAAGGCCAAATGATAAATTTTATCTTTGAATATTTCTTTTTAGAAATGGCACATTTTCTGATGATGGTGAAATGAAAGTTAGTTGAATAGACATAGCACATATTAAAAAGTTAGAACTAGTAGTACTTGATGAATTGAATATGAAAAGAGAAGGAATGGACAGACTCAAGGATGTGGTTTACAGCTTGAATATTTTATGTAGATGGTAGTGGTCCATTAACTGAAATGAGGAAAGAGAGGTCAAGGTGGGGGAGAGGAGATAATACAAGCTGGGTTGCAAGATGTTCATAGAATGTATAACTGAAAATAATGTAAATGAAAATTAGGTGAGGAAATAAGTGAGATATGAGACTGAAGACACGTACATATACTGGTATATGTAAAATGGTATGACACTAAGTGAAGTGCGAACCTCAAAGAATAATTACATGGAGGGGCAGAATAAGCAATGGTAATTCCTAAACTCACATGAACATTATAAAGTTTTCTACACATGCATATATAAACACAAAATGCCAAGAGAAACCAACATGATTGAAAGAGCAAGTAAAGGATTTAAAAGAAGAAAGCTAAACAAAAATCATGAGAAATGTATATTAGATATAAGAATAAAGCACTGGGTAAATATATTATAGTGTGAGCATAGAGATGAGAGCAGAAATTCAGCTACTGACTTTGCCATGCACATGTCATAAGAAGCTATGGAAAAGCAGCTTCAGTAGTTAGAAGGGAAAGATTGATACAGATAATGTGGACACAATAGGTTTTAGAAGATGTAAATGCATAGATGATATTTGAATCCAGAATTCAATATTTAAGGATAACAATATTTAAGGATATCAAGAAAACAGAATAGAATATTCTGAACTTGCTACTATCCAAAACTGGCACTCCATTTTCTGACTCTCTCTGCCAATTCTGCAATGACAGTGTATTTTTGTTGACTCTAGAATTAATCTTTTATCGATATCCTACAAAATTTCACTAGGAAGAAAATATTCAGTTGTAGAGAGTTGACCTATAGTTATAAAACATTCTTGAAAAGGTAATTTTTAAAGTCTTATTTTAAGTAATTGATGTGCCTAAATTGGGTAAGGGAATATTTCAATAATATTTGGAAGGTTAAGAAAAGGAGGTAATAATTTTAGAATAACTAAAACAAAGATTAATTATAATAGGTGATAAATGTCAATTAGGTATGAATACAGACATGATTTTTGTATATCACCCATAGCCCACAATTTAATTATATATTTTAAAACAACCGCAGAAGAAATACTTGAATGTTTCCAGTGCATGGGAATTATATTTGACAAAATTAAGACATTAATGTGCTTGATGTTATTTAACATTGTGAACACACACACACTCTCTCACATGAACAAACACACACAAATACATGTGTATGTATATATATATATATATATGTATACATATATACACACATATGTATATATACATGTATATTCAAGTTATATCAATGAACAAATAAAAATAATATAGTTCTTATAGTTATATATCGAGATCATGTTGTAAAACATTCTTGAAAAGGTAGTTTTAAAGTCTCATTTTAAGTAGTTGATGTGCCTAAATGGGATAAGGGAATATTTCAATAATATTAGGAAGATTAAGAAAAAGAGGTAATAATTTTAGAATAACTAAAACAATTATTAATAATAATAGATGATAAGTGTAAATTAGGTAAGAGTACAGACATGATTTTTATATATCGCCTATAGCCCACAATTTAATTATATATTTAGAAACAACTGCAGAAGAAATACTTGGAAGTTTCCAGTGCATGGGAATTATATTTAACAAAATTAAGGTATTAATGTGCTTGATCATTTAATATTGTGAACACACACACACTATCTCAGATGCACACATACACACACAAGCACAACATATGTATATATATATGTATATATATACTCATACATATTTATACATATACATATATACTCATATATTCAAATTATATCAATTAGCAAATAAAAATAATATAGTTCCATTAAAAGTAAAAATAAAATGCATAGAAGTAAGTGAAACATGTTAGTCAATAAATTAATATTGAATATAAATATCAAAATGTACAAATATATGACTGAATATAGAAATACATAAATACTTGTTTAGAGTAGTGTAGAGATAAGTAGTTATAAAAAATTAGATATCTTCATGGTGCAGTTTCTAACAAGTATAAAATATTTTAAATATTTAGTCAAAATAAAATAATGAAAATTATGCAAGAAATCTTAAATTACCCCAACTAAAGTTCAGTTCAATATATTTGTTTTACGCAAGTTCATCAAATGGTTCTGTGTTATTCTTTAAAGGATAAATATCTATATTTGGTAATTAAATTTGACCTTGTAATCAAAGTTTGTTCTGAAGTTGTTTCTCTCTCTCTTAGATACTGTAGATAACACAGCAACGAATGAAGTTCAGGGAATTCTCCAACATTCTGGTTTTATTCCCTTTGTTCTGGCTCATACTTAGGTTTACTTTAAATTTTTATAAACTTTCATGTGTTTAGCTGTAATCACTGTTTTTTATTTCTACTAGCATATTCCAATGGGTCCCTTTTTGCTACATTATTACAATAACTGATGACTCTTGCTTAATTTGTACTATCATCCTACCTGTTAAAGGTGAAATCCCATGCTAGTTTTGATACAAAGATTTTAATGATTAATGATTTTATATATTAGTTGGCTATTACACTAACTTGTCATCTCTCTTACTTTAGATTCTTATTTTAAAAATACTAGTTACTCATTGTTAGTTAATAATAGTTATTTTGTTATAAGTCAATGATTATGGAATGAGACAAAGCAAAGTAGTCTTTCTCAGGGTGAAGATATCAACTTTTAAATCAAAAAAGGAGAGGTAACATAAATTTATTAGTTATTTGTGATTAAATTGAATCTTTAATGACATTTTGCTTATATAAATATTTATTATTAATTATTTTATTTATTTACATTTTATATGTTGTCATACGTTCTAGAACACTTTTAATGACTACTTCTATTTCCTTAGGGAATATGGGACTGTTTAGATAATTTATCTGATCCTGATTTATCTTTGGTACCTAGGATCCAACTAAAAAATTATCCATTTTGTCTAGGTTTTCCAGTTTTATTGAGTATAGACTCTTATAGTAGGATCTGATAAATTTTTGAAATTCCTCCTTTTTTGTTGTTATGATTCTCCCTTTTCATTTCTGACTTTGGTAATTTGGGTAGCATCTCTGTGTCCTTTAGTCAGTTTTGCTAAGGGTTTATCTATCTTGGTGATGTTCTCAAAGAATCAGCTCTTCATTTTGTTGATTGTATAGTTCTCTTCATTTCTAATGTGTTGATTTCAGCTGTGTTTGATTATTTTCTGATCTACTACTCTGTGTGTGTTTACTTCTTTTTGTTCTAGAGTTTTCAGAACTCTTAAGTTACTAGTGTAGGATCTCTCCAATTTCTTTAGCACTGCTTTCATTGTGTCCCATAAGTTTGGGTATGTTGTGCCTTCATTTTCATTAAATTTCAGAAAATCTTTTATTTCTTTCTTATTTCTCTTCCCTGACCAAATTATCATTGAGTTATTCAGTTTCAATGAGTAGGTGGGCTTTCTTGGGTTTTTTTGTTTGTTTGTTTTGTTTGTTTGTTTGTTTGTTTGTTATTATTGAAGACCAGCATTATTCCATCGTGATCTGATAGAATGCAAGGGATTATTTCAGTCTTTTCGTATCTATTGAGACTTGTTTTGTGTCCGATTATATGATTAATTTTAGAGAAGGTGCCATAAGGTGCTGAGAAGAAGGTATATTATTTTTTAGGGTGAAATGTTCTGTAGATATCTGTTAAATCTACTTGGTTCATAACTTGTTAGTTTCACTGTGTCTCTGTGGAGTTTGTTTCCATGATCTGCCCATTGGTAAGAGTGGAGTATTGAAATCTCTCACTATTGTTGTGTGAAGTTCAATGTGTGTTTTGAGTTTAGCAATTTTTTTTTTTTTATAAATGTGTGTACCCTTGCATTTACGGTATAGATGTTCTGAGTTGAGAGTTCATTTCAGTGGATTTTTCCTTTGATGAGTATGAAGTGTTCTTCTCCATATCTTTTGATATCTTTTGTTTGAAAGTCTGTCCTATTGGATATAAGAATGACTCTCTAGCTTGTTTCTTGGGACTAATTACTTGAAAAAAATTTCCATCCATTTAGTGTGTCTTTGTCATTGTTGTGTATTTCCTATATGTAGCAAAATGGGTGGGTTTATTTGCATATTCAGTCAGTTAGAATATGTATTTTTATTAGGGAATTGCATCTATTAATATTGAGAGGTATTAAAGACCACTGATTGTTCATTCCTGTTATTTTTGTTGTTAAAGGTGGTATTATGTTTGTATGGTTCTCTTCTTTTGGGTTTGTTGTGAGATGATTAATTTCTTGGTTTTCCTTGGATGTAGTTTCCCTCCTTCGGTTGTAATTTTCCTGCTAGTAATCTCTGTAGGACTGAATTAGTGGAGAGATATCGTATAAATTTGGTTTTGTTATAGAATTTCTTAGTGTATTAGTGAGGGTTCTCTAGAGTCACAGAACTTATGGAATGTCTGTCTATATTGAGGAAATTTATTGTGATGACTTATAGTCTGTAGTCCAATTAACCCAACAATTGTCAGCTGTGAATGCAAAGTCCAAGAATCTAGTAGTTTCTCAGTCCCACAATGCTATTTGTTTCAGCTGGTCTTCTGTAGATGTAGGTTCCAACAGATGTGTTGGCAAGTAAATGCAGGTAGGCAAAGAAGAATGGCCACTATGCCTCAAGATCTCGATGCCAATATCCAGGTCAGAAACTTGGGTCTTCCAGCCTCAAGATCTGAATCACAAGTAAGCCCTGCTGTTCTGGATTGTAGTTCATTCCAGATATAGTCAAGCTGACAACCAGGAATAGCCATTACATTTGGCTTCTATGGTGATTGAGAACTTTGCTGGGTATAGTAACCTGGGCTGGCACTTGTGTTCTCTAAGTGTCTGTATGACATCTATCCAAGATCTTTCTTTATTGGTCCAGTTCATTTGGTGTTCTTGTATATTTATAGGCATCTCTTTCTTTAGGTTAGGGAAGTTTTCTTCTATCATTTTTTTAAAGATATTTTCTGGTCCTTTGATCTGTTGTTCTATACTCTCTTCCATTCCTATTATTTTCAGGTGTGATCCTTTTACTGTATTCTGAATTTCCTGGATATTTTGGGTTAGGAGCTTTTTGAACTTTGTATTTTCTTGGACTGTTGTGTCAATGTCTTCTATGGTATCTTCTACACATGAGATTCTCTCTTCTATCTCTTGTATTCTGTTGGTGATGCTTGTATCTGTAACTCCTAATATGTTTCCTAGGTTTTCCATCTCCAGGGTTGTCTCACTTTGTGATTTCCTTATTCTTTCCGTTTCTATTTTTAGACATTTTTTGTGAAAGTCCTTCACCTGTTTGATTGGGTTTTCCTGCATTTCTTTAAGGAATTTATGTGTTTTCTTTTTAAGGGCTTCTACCTTTTCATCTGTGTTCTCCTATATTTCCTTAAGGGAGTTAATTTTGTCCTACTTAAGGTTCTCTATCATCTTCAGGAGATGAGATTTTAGAATAGAATCTTGCTTTTCAAATGTGTTAGGGTATCCAGGATTTGCTGTGGTGTGAGAACTGGGTCCTGATAGTGGCAAGTAGCATTGGTTTCTGTTGCTTATGTTCCTTTACTTGCCTCTCACCATCTGTTTATCTCTGGTCCTGTAGCCACCAGAGGCCATGGGTTACTTGAGTTCCCAAAAGGAAACCCATGGCTAAAAGGGTGGACAGTGAGAGAAGAATGAGGCCAAGACAAGTTTCTGATCAAGGGCCAATGTTTACTTAAGAGTCTGAGTTTATTTTTTTTAATATTTAATGAACAATCAAAAACAACAAGAACAAACCCCTGTTGCCTCCCCCCTCCTCATGCCTGCCACACCACCCTCTCCCACTTATCAGCCCTGTCATTCCCCTACACTGGGGCACAGAACCTTCACAGGGCCAAGGGCCTCTCCGCCCACTGATGACCAACTCGGCCATCCTCTACTATACACATGCTGCCAGAACAATCAGTCCCACCATGTATAGTCCTTGGTTGGTGGTTTAGTCCCTGGGAGCTCTGAGGGCATTGGTCAATCCATATTGTTGTTCGTCCCAAGAGGCTGCAAACCCTTTTACTCCATTGGTTCCCTCTCTAACTCCTTCATTGGGGACCCTGTACTCAGTTCAATGGATGGCTGTGAGCCTCTACCTCTGTATTAGTCAGGTACTGTAAGAGTCTGAGTTTATAAAGGGGGGAAACCCATGCCCCCACTATGTCAGGACCTTGTCATCTTGTCAACATCTAATTGCTTCGTCAGGGACTGATCAGACAGACAGGCTCAGCAGCTCAGCAGGTGGTGGCTCCTTGTAAGAAGCTTTAAATGTGGCAGGGCAATAGACTTCAGCTAGGTCTGAAGGCTCCACCCTAGGTGGACTAGCAGAATGTGGCAGAGCAAAGTCTGAATTAGCCTGCTCCATCCAGGCTTAGGGGAGGGCACAGGTGTTAAGTGGTCTTACTGTCTATGACTAGAGCCTATTCCTCCTGTGAGTCTGGTCAGTGATGGACCTCCTGGGAGTCAACCTATCTCTGGGTGTGGGAGGAGGTCTAGAATGTTGGCTCTACCCTAGGCAGAGTTGTAGCCCAGAAGGTTGATATGTCTCTGTTAGAGAGGATAGTTTCGGCCTCCCCTGGGCCCCAGTGGGGTCTGAAATAGGCTAGGTATTAGAGAAAGAGGGTTCACCTTTGAGCCTGGTTATGGTGGACCTCCTGGGAGTCAAGCTGTCTTTGGGTGTGGGAATAGGTCTGGAGCATCAGCCCCACCCCAGGCAGAGTTGTGAGTTACATAAGTATTTAAATACAACCAATCAAACCCCTTCTTATTTGAAGACAATATATGGGAAAATGGAAATAGATTATAGTAGTTACATTATTTAAATGGCAGCATACAAAAATTCAACTGAATCTTCTTTTAAATCTCAACATTTTTGATTGCATATCTATCTAAGAATTTGTCAACTGTCTTAAATTAGTTTTTGTGTGTGGATTTGTGTATGAGTGTGAAATATAAGTAGTAATACTTGCAGTTAGATAACATAAGTGCGAAGAAATGCTCTTAAACCTAAGTGCACATGGGCATTTATTCTGAATCTATTGAGCACATATATGATTGTTCTTGGGCAAAGAATGGAAAGAGAGCATAAAGAAGACTTTGGGTTCCAACATATATTTTCATCTACTATGTTTAAAACTAATATATCCCACAATCTCCACATGTCTACACTACAGAAAAACCTTAAAATGCTTTGACAACTGCAGTTAAGCAATGTTATCAGTGTTACCTTGTTGAGACCAGAAATGAACAGATTCTAACTTTTTTAAACATATCAGTCCTGCATAATACTTTTATTTTTGTCAATCTATTTTCTACTGTGCTATCCAGAGTTTCGAATAATGCTATTTCAGAGGGAAAAAATGAGTATACTATCTGCACCAAAATTCTCATTTTCAAGCAAGCAAAACTCAGTTAGCTAAAACCAATCCCTTCCTTCACCAGCAAGCACCAGAGAATACAAATGACCGAGGGTGGAAGAGATGATTTGATATCTTGACATCCTTCTTTACTCAAGATCTAAGATGACTAAAGATGTGACAGGAAGTGAAACACTTTTGAAAAGTTGGGTAACTTGACAAAATTGAATCAGATGAAAACATTTACTAAAAGTAACAACTTTGGTGAATGATCATTTATCAGAATAGACTGACTAAGTTTACTGAATATGTCCACATATAAAACAAGGAAATAGTAGCAAATATACAGAAAAACACATATGAATTCTGGTATTATTTTTGGCATGTTTTTCAGCATTTCCTTCACTATATCTGAGAAATAAATATCAATATTATCACTATAAATTTTGAAAATAGAGAATATATTTTTCTATTGCATTTCATAATCTGTGTTTCTTAGAAAATGTTTTATCTTGTAGTTTACTTTGTAACTGATTATGACAAAAGTATCCTCAAAAGTTTTGAAAAGATGCTTTTAATTAACGTAGTTTTAAACATGTACTTCATCCCTAATATTATCAGTAAACTCTAAAACCCCAGTGGACTACTGGTTTTCTTTCTTTGTTTCTTGTAAAATATTCTATACATATAAAATGTATAGAATATCATACATTTGTACATTTGCATATTTATAATGTATAAAATTTAGAATGAATAAAATATAAATTTATAATATTTTAATTAAAATATTTAAATGTGTAATATTTTATACAAAGTATATAATACCTCGTTCATTGTATATATTGTGATAATTTCATAGACATAACAGATGTGTGATCATCAAATCAAGGTAACTAATACTTCCGTTTCCTTAAATATTCTTAAATTTTCTTTGCACATATAAGCAAGGTTATGATTTTCAGTGCAAAATACATAATGTTATTTACATATAACATATATGAGGCACTGAGAGTAATTAATATTTCTATTTTCATGATATTATGTTGTATTTGGAGTCCTAAAGTTTCTTCTAGTCATTCATAAAAACAAATAATAGATACTATTGAGCTTTAGCTATTATAACTTCTCTACACATAACTAGAACTTAATACAGAGATACAAAAAATTAAGTACATTTCTGAAGGTTATGTTTCACTTATGAATGTCTTCTCTAACTGGCAACTTTATTATGTTTCTAAGAACACAGCTGTAAACTTTGAGGGGGGTGAATATATAGGGTCTAATCAGTTTGCTTTGCTTATTTCAGTAAGAATATAAGAAACTAAAAACAATGATCCCTGTCAAACTTAAGTGAAAATATCAACTCAGCTTGCTTAGAACAATTTTAATTTCCAATACTGTTAATGCATAAGTATCGAAAAGCAAAAGTAATATGACAGAAAAATGAGGAGTTGTTAAAATGATTTTTGATCCAAAGAACCTGCTGTGAAAGTAGTGCATCCTTTTTCATGAATATACCAGGATAAAATGTCTATATTTTATCCTAATAAAAAAATATACTAATAAGATTGAAAGGCTTGCAGAAATCAGGACAAAACATCTGTTTGGAAAAACAGATAAGAGAGCAATGCAGGAACCTGCACCCATAATTTTCTCTTGGGAAGAGTAATAGACAAAACTTCTTCTTCAAACTAGGAAGAAGATGATGTGTGTATAAGTCTAAGGTAATTTAAAGAATAAATAAAACACTTTGGTTTCCTTGTAAAGGAAAAACTCTTCATAAACAACTGCATGGAACAGCATATTGTCTGTATATTTCTTAGTATAAATGGTGCAGTCCTTGACTTCTGGGATATTCAGATGGAGACAACTCTCCTGTCAATCTGCTATGGTAGGGTTAGACCCTAGGCAAGAGTTGCTCAAGCTGCCTCTTCTAAACTGTTTGTCAAACTGCCTGAGGTATTCTTTGGTGTTCAAGAGGATGCTGAAGAGTCTTGGAGCAGCTGCAAGAAGAGCAGGTGCTTTAAAACATATATGTGTGTGTTTTGCTTGAGAATATATATATATATATATATATATATATATATATATGTATAGTGAAAAAAACAACACATAGGCAATAATGGAGAAGAAAATGTTTCCCTAATCGCATGACAGATAAGTTTCAAAACAGAGATCCTCATGTAGGATGTGTGAGAGCTCTTGATATCAGTAGCAGGATGCAAAGCCCCACAGGAAAGAGGAGGAGTATATGTATGAATGGGCTTTAAGCTCGAAGGCTATGTTAACCCCCAAGTCAAGCACCCTAATTAACAAGAGAAGAACTAGGTCAGAGGTAACTAAATGCCTAACAAATAATCTGATGCCTCTCACTGTGGTTTTCTGATGTTAGGTAACTGTATAGAATTCCTTTCTTGTGAATAATGTTCCAATTATTGAGCCGTATGTCACTGGATAAATTGAACTATTTCATCTACCCATGTCTTTTCCTGAAATATTGTCATAGTTAACCTTGGTTGTCAACTTGATAGATTTTTGAATCACTGTGGAAATAATCCTCTAAGCATGGGTGTGAATAACTTACCAGCTAGTTACCTGAACTGAAGAGACATACCTTAAATGTGAGTGGCATCATCCAGTGGTCTATGGCCTCAGACCAAGCAAAAGGGACAATAGGAACTGAGTACCAGCTTTTTTCTCTTTGTGCTTCCTGATTATGGGCACAACGCTATGATTTCCCAGTCACGATGACTGTACACTCCGACTGTGAGCCAGAACACTCTCTGACTTTAGTACTTTTCAAAATCAGGTGTTCTGTTTTACCAACAAGACAGGTACATAAAACCTGTGAAATATTCCCTTTCCATTCACAAAAATCCAGATTCCTAGCATTTCCAGTCACAGACTCACAGGAAGTGGCCAGTAGCAGAATTCATAACAGATTGATTTCAGGTCAGCAAGGCAAGGAATGCTGCAGTCATAAATTTCAAATAGGAGAGAAAGAAAAGAAAAAAGAGATCGGAGAGAAAAGCTGGAGCAGGAGGAAGGAGAGAAAGTAGAAGGAGGGGAATACAAGGAAGAGGGAGAATGAAGAGTTAAGCTTTGAGTTATCAAAAGAAAATAGCTGGAACTGAAACTGTACACAGATGCTGGGTATGGCATTGTATATGCAGTGAGGGCATGGAAGGCAGGACAAAGGCTGTGATCTCTGTGGCATTAATGATGCCCTTCGTTATATTTTTCTGAATAGAATCGAATAATAGGGAGAGCCAAAAGGAATGCAGGGCAATAGCTTCTCCACGTTATTTGGGGACTGAGAGAGCAACACGTTTAACCTCCCGTAAAATGCTACACATCTATCAGAGATTAATTGTGCATCTTGGTTGTTAGAACAAAGAAAGACAGATGACTTATTGGTATTAATTAGTTTCTTAATGATGAAATCAAAACTGATGAATCAAAAGACTCCTCTCTTCTAAGAGGTTTATAAGTGTCACAAATTAGATACATCAGGCCTGTGACCCTGAGCTCAATTACAGTCCTGGAACCCTTATAATAAAAGGAGAGCACAAACTCCCTCAAATTGCCCTCTAACCTCTTAACACCAAGATGCCACATCACATGTATCCAAAACTCATACGCACAGACACACAGACAGACCGACACACGCACCACTGACTGTAAAAACAATTAAAAGGTGAATACCATGCTAAATGAACAATATTTATTTTATTAAATTGGTGTCCATCCACTAATAAGAGAGACCTTGTTACTCAGTGAATTTTGGATAGTTTTGCCCGTCAAATACCCACATATCATAAGCCCAAATGCAGCTGGTGTCAAGACAAATCTGACTTCATCCTATTGCATGAATTACCAGTGTGCTGAAAAAGACGAATTACTCACCAAGCAGGATACAAATGTCTTCTACCCAGTACGGAAGATATGAGGATGAAAACAAAATGTAGCAGTAATCTTAATGAGAAGCAAACACACCCGATTTTCGTACAAGTGATAAAAATAATGGAAATATAATTTAAACCTTACAAAGAACATAATTTGAGGTTAATACTGTCAAGTATCTGCTAAGCTTAGGCAAAAGGAATTCTATACATGAAAGATACATCAGAGATCTTTTTTGATGTCCTCTAACTGACATCCGTGGGGTGGAGGAATAACCATGGGACCTCCACTTCAACATCCTTTCATTAATACCAGACTGACAAATGCCACCATGATCAGAGCCACTTGGCAGCATGTACTGCACACACGCTGTCACGTGCAACTGCTGCAAGCAGTGCTTTGACTGGTTGTGCTTTTCTGCGGCAACATGGAATCACATTGTGAGTCAACGTAAGTATTACAGGTAGATTCATTTTTAAAAACATGTTTTTAAGTCAAGCCAGATATGATATTATAGATGGGAACTTCCAGCACTGCAGAGGCAGAAACAGTAAGATAGAGAGTTCCAGGGATAAATTACAGATTAAAAGATATCATAAGGTATAAAATTAGACCTCTCTCAAAAGCAAAACCTAATATCAAGGAAAGTCTTACAAGTTGATTTCTGTATAACAGTATATTCTTTATGATAGGTTTAAGGGAGACCTGCTTCATAATTTTAGTATAAAGAATATTTGTTCCTACTCAAGAAATTGTTCTTTTTTCTTGATCTTGTAAATTATATAACTGATGACAATCATCTGTCAGCATTAAATAAAAGGAAGATTTACAGAACCCTAGGATTGGCTGACACACTTGTCAAGGTGCTTAGCCATTTGTCACAGCGTTGTTGTGTAATTTTATGACTTGATTTGTTGCTTATATAAGCCCTTCTCTCCCTCCCTTTTTTTCTTGGCTGTGTTTTGTACTCTGTTTTTGTACTCTGTCTGTGTAGACTAGCCTGGCCTAGGATTCACAGAGATCCACCTGCCTATGCCTCCCAAGTGCTGGAATTAAAAATATCTCTTTCCGTTTATTCTGGAATTTGTTTTAATTTTTATTGGATATTTTCTTTATTTATACTTCAAATGTTATCCCATTTCTTGGTTTCTTTCCCTCCCAGAAACACCCTATCACATCCTCCCTCCTTCTTCTAGGAGTGTGTTTCTCCACCCACCCACCCACCCACTCCCACCTCCCAGCCCTACACCGGGGCGTCTATTGAGCCTTCATAGGAACAAAGACCTCTCCTTAGGTTGGTTCCTGACAAGACCATCCTCTGCTACATATGCAGCTGCAGCCATGTGTACTCCATTGTTGATGGCTTAGTCCTTAGGAGTTCTGGGTGGTCTGGTTGGTTGATATTGTTGTTCTTCCTATAGGGTTGTAAACCCTTTCAACTCTTTTAGTCCGTTCTCTAAATCCTCTATTAGGGACCCCAAGCTCAGTCCAGTGGTTGACTGCTAACATCAGCATCTGTATTTGTAAGGCTCTGGCGCGGTCTCTCAGGAGACAGCCAAGTCTGACTCCTTTCAGCATGCACTTCTTGGCATCCATAATAGCGTCTGGGTTAGGTAACTGTATATAGGATGAATCTTCAGGTGGGACAGTCTCTGGATGGCCTTTCCTTTAGTCTCTGCTCTACATGTTATCTCCATATTTGCTCTGAGGAGTATTTTGTTCTCCTTCTAAGAAGGACCAATGCACCTATACTTTGGTCTTCCTTATTATTGAGCTTCATGTGGTCTGTGAATTGTTTCCTGGTGATTTGGAGCTTTTGGGCTAGTGTCCACTTATCAATGAGTCCATACCATGTGTATTCTTTTATGATTGAGTTACCTCACTCAGAATGATATTTTCTAGTTCCATCCATTTGCCTAAGAATATCATGAATTCATTATTTTTAATAGCTGGGTAGTACTCCATGGTGTAAATGTACAACATTTCCTATATCCATTCCTCTGTTGAAGGACATCTGGGTTCTTTCCAATGTCTGACTATTATAAATAAGGCTGCTTTGAACATAGTGGAGCATGTGTCCTTGTTTTATGTTGGAGCATCTTCTGGGTATATAGGAGTGGTGGTATAGCTGGTTTCTCAGGTAGTACTATGTCCAATTTTCTGAGGAACCGCCAAACTGATTTCCAGAGGGGTTGTACAAGTTTGCAATCCCAATATTCTGGTATTTGTTATCATCCTACATCAGTGAACATTTTATAATAATTTTTTTTCAAAAACATACTATTTTTAACCAACCAAGTGTTTAAGGAGGAAACTTAGAATCATAACACATGATTCTGTAGGTCTAGCTAATGAAGACTTTCAGCAAAGCAAATTACAAAGGTATTCAAAACACATATTCGGAGGAGTAGTTTTCATGATATTTTATCATTAAAGAAAGTAGCTAGCGAAAGACCTCCGTCATTAAAGGTATTTTCAAATCTAATTTATACAGTGTTAAACTCTATTCTCTGTAAAATGTTAGTTACATCCATTCAGATATTTGACTGATTTTCTTTTTTCTGAGAACACAAGTTTCTGCACTTATTTATTTTGAAAAAAGAACTATGTTGTATGGGATACTGATGTTGATATTTGGTATTATTATAGTATTATAACTATGGACAGACTTCCAGATGAACATTAGTATGAATGTAATATAGGGTCTAATGCTCTTCTTAAGTAGGTGTTAAGAATTTATTTCCTATTTTCAGTAATGCTAAGCAACACATGTTCCCTAAAATAATTAAAAACATCTGTTTACCAGGATAACTTAAAATATACTTTCAGGAAAATAAGGCAACAGTGTGCCATACTGCTAAATACAATGTCTCTTGTCAATTAAATAGGGTTTTCACAATAAAGTAGGTAAAGGAACTTTATAGCAATATTTGATCAACTTATACTAAAGTGCAGACAATACAGTAAGTTGGTATTTTATAAAATTCTGTTTCTTTTAGGCTACCATATTAAAATTTATGAATTTTACTAACTATATGAATTTCTCAGGCTTAATATCATACAATGAAAGTATTTACTATAAAACTTGAAGGATTAAACTTCTTAGTTTGAACCATGTGAAAAGCAGAAAAAAAACATCCTTTTTGTCTAATCTAATGGAAACATAGCAATAATTTAATATTACTTTAACATGGAGAAATAAAATATAATTTATAAAATTACTAATTGTCAACTCTCTTAATTGATTGCTCCTGTCAATAAAAAATTTGCAGCCAAGTAGTTATTTCCATGAGAATCCTTGCCAAGATGTGTTCTCACTTTTATTCTCCATGATAGAGGTCAATGATTGTATTAGCATTCAGAGTGCTGCTATTTTGAAGACAAGTGGTTTCTATGGTATCACTATTTTTATAACATGACTATTCTAACTATAACATCAGTTTCTCATGCATAAGATCCCAAAGGGTGAAATCTGATCAGCTCTTGGTGCTGAGAAGGATAAAAAAAGAAAAAGAAAGCACCAAAGTCTAAGTTGGTAGTTGAAAAGACTTTACACTGACCCCTACCACACATAAAGTATCACTTGTGCCTATCAGCTTTGACCAACCTGACAAAAACTAAACTTGCTCTTGGAAAGCACCAAATATACTTCACTGTACCTATCAATAAATTATCGGACCCAGTGGATAAAATCTTACAAAATAAAAATCCAAATATTCAAAAAATTAGTAAATATAAAAACTGGAATATTAAAGTCAAATGCCAGTGTAATGATTTTATATTAAAAGAAAAATTTGAATCTTTGTTAACAGTATATTATATGCAAGATGAGAAAAAAAAAGTTTTCTAAACAACCAGTACATACAGGACCATAAACCAAGTCACAGAACTCAAAATGAAATTTAAATAAAATTTATAAAAAGATAGGGCTAAGATTAGCAGGTCACTGTAAACTTTTAAAAACCACCCCACATGTCTAAAGTCATGTTGACACAGTTACAAAGTTGTTAAGAAGCTCACTGCTGCCAAGTTAGGTTCACATGGTTACGGAAAACAAAACAAATCAAAATCCCATTAATCTGGTCTTTTTAAGCCACAGAAACTGATCCAGCCCAAGATCTTCACAAATTTGAAGGGCAATATTCTGAGCCATCTGTCTCCTTCCAGAAATGAAGGGGTTAGCAGCATCAAGCTACGTTGGTAGACCCCAGGGAGAATGGAATTGTTTTGCTCTGTTTGTGTTTATTTTAGGGTTATGTTTTTGTTTTCTGTTCTGGTGACTGTTGTTATTACCTGGCTTTTGGCCAATATTTTTAATTTTGGCTTCCATTTCATGGTTACACACTGTCTCTGTGCATGTCCATCAACATTTCTCCTCACTTGCTTTGTATCTCCCTCAAGGGATTGCCTAAGACTATCAGAAACACAGATATTTAGGTTAAGTTTCATAACAGTAACAAAATTTCAGTCATAAAGAAACAATGAAAAAAATATTTTATGACTGGGGGTCAACACAATATGAGGAACTGCATTTGGGGTCACAACATTAGGAGGGTTGATAATCACTGGATGGTAAGCCAGCCACATTCCTGATGATTGCCTAGAATCTAGATTAGTCTAGATTAGTCTAGATTCTAGGCAAATCATCTCATAATAAAATTCTTCGCCTAAATACATTATCCAAAGAGGGTAATATTGATAAACCTCAGGGCTCAAAGCTTTTGTGTTCAAGAAACTTTTTTCTGCCGATCACGCCGAGGAACTTTGGTACTAAGTAGTTTTTCTGGATAAATACTAAAAACTTAACTCTTGGCGAAAACCTGATGAGCGGTGGTAAAGGAATATGTCTAAGGGATGTGAAACTGAATAACTGCCGGTTGAAATGAAGAAGCCTCATGGTGGTAGCTTGCAGTAGCGGTATTTAACAAGCTGTGTCAGATTCCAAAGAACAGATAATTTAAGAAAGATCTTTAAAGAGAAAGCAGAAAAGGAGATTTTATAAGAAATTACACTCAAAATTCCTCTCACACAGCCATGTACAGAACTGCCTAAAGAAGGTGAGAATTCCAGCCCAAGATCTGATAAATAAATAAATAAATAATAAAAATTGAATGGAATAGCCCGTACATCTTACACTGCTAAAGAATCACAATATATTATTAGAAAAGAAGCAGCGAGGAAAAGGCAGAGTGTCAAGGAAGAACTGAAACAGCAAGAGAGAAAGGAGGCTGGGATGGAGGAAGGAAAGAGGCAGACATTTGGAGAAGTAAAATACTTTATATTTTCTAGATAATTGTAATTACATGAAGTATAATTTTTCAAGAATAAAAATTTATACTTAAGTGAGTATTTGTTCATCTTCCCTTGGGACCTCCTTATTACCCAATTTCCTTGGGTCTATGGATAATAGCATGGTTGTCCTGAACTTTATGGCTAAAATTAACTTATAAGGACATACATACCACATTGTTTTCCTGTTTCCGGGTTACCTAGCTTGGTGATGGTTACCTACCTAGAATGATGACATTCTCACGTTCCACCCATTGGCATACAAAATGCATATTATCCTAGCTTTTAATAACTGAGTAGTATTTCACTGTGTAAATGAACCAAATTTTCTTTATCCATTCTTCAGTTGAGGGTCATCAAGGTTGTTTCCAGATTCTGGCTATTATGATTAAAGCTGCTATGAAAGTAGTTGAGCAAGTATCTTTGTGGGATGGTGAAATATCTTTTAGAATGTATGCCCAGGTGTGATATAGCTGGGTCATGTAGTTGAATTATTTCCAGTTTTCTGAGAAAATGTCAAATTGATTTCCAAAGCGGTTGTACACATTTTCACTCCCACTAGCAATGGTGGAGTATTCCACCTCCTCACAAGCAAGTGCCATAACTTGAGTTTTTGATGTTAGTCATCTCGCAGGTTTAAGGTAGAATCTCAGGGTCATTTTGATTTGCATTTCCCTTACGACTAAGGACATTGAACATTTCTTTAAGTGCTTCTTGGTCCCTTGAGATTCCTCTGCTGAGAATTCTCTGCTTATCTCTGCACCACAATGTATAATTGGGTTACTTGGTGCGTTGTCTAATTTCTTGAATTCTTTATACATTTTGTATATTAGTCCTCTATGTAGGGTTGGTGAAGATCCTTTCTCCACCTGTAAGTTGCTGCTTTGTCCTCTTGTCAGTATCCTTAACCCTGCAGAAGCCTTTCATTTTCTTGGTTTATCAGTTGTTGATCTTCGGGCCTGAGCCATTGGTCTTCTCTTCAGGAAACTGTTACCTGTGATGATGTGTGCAAGGCTATTCACCATTTGCTCTTCTATTTGTATGTTGAGGTCTTCATCTGGAATTGAGTTTTGTGCAGAATAACAAAAATATGGTTTCACATTCTTTTACATTTACATTCTTTTACATGCAGACAACCAGTTAGATCAGTACCATTTGAGGACAGGCAGGAGAGTGCTGGGAAGAAGACTGGAAGTCAGGGAGGGTGGCATGCAGGTGACTAGCTGGAGGCCTGGGATTGGGCAGGATAAAGGAATCTATGGGCATGACTTTAGCTGAGATTCATAACAGGAGGGGATATAGAGATTGAAGTGGGCACTCCCTGTAGCCAGGCAGGACTTCCAGAGGAAGGAGGAGGACATCAATCCATCCACCAAACCTTAGACTCAAAATTTGTCTTGCTCATAAGATGTGCAGGGATAAGGATGGGGTAGAGACTGAGGGAACAGCCATCAATGACTACCACAAATTGATACACCATCCCATGGGAGAGAACCAACCCCTGACTCTATTAATGCCATGCTCGAAGACAGGAACTTGGCATAACTGTCTCATGAGAGTCTCCATCCAGCAGTGGATGAAGGCAGATGCAAATATCCACAGCAAAACGTCAGGCAGAGTTCGCAGAGTCTTATAAAGAGTGAAGGATGAGGGTGAACAAGCAGGAGCGGGCAAGGACAGCACAAGAAGAAGCGCAGAGACAACTAACCTGGGAAGATAGCAGCTAATAGATCCATCAACCAGGGAGCACGCACAAGCTGTACCTAGACCCTCTGAATATTTATAACAAATGTGCAGCCTGGTCTTTATGTGGGTCACACAACAAATAGAATGGGCTGTCTTGTTCTCTTTTCCCTGCCATTGGATCCCCTTTGAACTGCTTGGCTCAGCATTAGTGGGAAAGAATTTGCCTAGCCATATTGGGACTAGATGTCCCAGGGTGGGTTGGTATCTGAAGGAGGCTCCCCTTCTCTTAGGAAATGAGGAGGGGCAGTAGAGTGAGGGATTTATAAAGGAAGGGCTAGGAGAAGAGGGGGAAGGGCTGCTGTGATGGAATATAAAATATGAAAATATTTAACTATTGGTAAAAAAATAAATAAAAATTGTAAATGTTTGTATTTTATAGTTGTAAAAATATGCATGAATATATCTGCCATATATATCATTTTATATTAGCATGTAAATAAATAATTTCTGTATAAATTTAAGCCAGGTGTAGAAAAAATCTCCTTTAAATATTAAAGTAAAATTAATACAATTGCAAATAATTCTTTTTTCATGCTTTAGAGACCACCCTCAGCAGGAAGACAGGGCATCAAGTGAGAAATGGGGTTGCCATCCCACAGTCACATTTCTGACCCATAATTGTTCCTGTCTGAAAGAATTACATGGATGGAAATGGAAAGAAGCCTGAGGAAAAGAAGGAGCCTTTGGGTCCAGAGACAGACCCAAAGAGGGACCCAACTCAACGGTAGGTCCCAAGGCCTGACACTATTACTGAGGCTATGGAGTGCTCACAAAAAGGAACCTATCATGACTGCCCTCCTAAAAATCCAACAAGCAGCTGAAAGAGTCAGATGCAGATATTTGTACCCAATCAATGAACAAAAGCAGCTGACCCCTGTTGAATTAGGGAAGGCTGAAAGGAGAAGGACTATCCTGTTCGAGGACCAGTAGATCTGGACCCCTGAGATCTCTGAAACATTGGACCACCAAACTGACAGCATACACCAGCAGATATGAAGCCCCCAACACACATACAGTAGAAGATTTCCAGGTCTGTGTTCATTCAGAGATGATGTACCTAACCCTCAAGAGACTGGAGGCCCCAGTGAGTTTAGAGGTCAGGTGGGCTTGGGGTGGGGGCATTGACGGTTGGAGACAGTGGGTTGGGGAGGAGGTGTTGGATGTGGAGCAGTCGGAGGGTGGATGACAGGGGCGGGGAATGGAATATGGATTATAAAAAGTAAATTAATTTAATAAAAAAGATCTTATTCTGTTTTACATTTCAATTTTATATATGTTTAAGATTCCATCAAACAAAACACAGCATGATTATATTTAAAAAGGGAGATTTGAAACCCAAATCAAGTGAGAATGTAAAAAGTTCATAACAGTAAAAACAATCCTGAAAATATTGCATAACTTCTCATATCTTGTAATACTTTGAATCAGAAATTTTCTGCATATTCTCAGGTTTTTGAACACATGATCTCCAGTTGATGTAGAGTTCCATACTGCCTGCAGAGAGAGGTTTGCAGAGGTTACAGAGCCTTTAGAAGAACCCTTCCTGAGTAAGGACATCTTTGTGAATAGGCTTTAAAGGTTTATTCCCTGTCTCTGCTTCCTATTCTCCCTCACGGTTTCTTGTTTGTAGTTGAGATGTCATAAGACAGCTTCCTGAACAGGTTGCCATGTCTTCCCCACCATTATGAATATCAACTTTCTATAAACCAAAATAAAATCTTCTTTAAGTTGTTTTTGGTAATGGTATTTATCACACAACACAAAATAACAAATATACTTCTCTTTTCAAAATGTGCTATATAGGTATCATATTAAGATAGAATAACATTTTTTTAAAAAAGGAATTTTTCAGTTGAAGTAGAAAGATTACTGAAAGGGACCCTTACATATCACAGTGAATTAATTTAACAAACGTCCAAAGTAATATAACAGGAACAACATTGATACTGCATTCGACTCATAAAAATACTTCTAACAAATGTACATTCATTCTACTTCTCACAGAAAATCTACACATTAATTTAGGAAAGTTTTAAGTCTAAATGTAAGAGCCAATTCTATAAAAAGTGTCTGCCAAAAATATAAGAAAATATCTTTCAGTCTTTATGTAAAATAGACATTTTTTTCTTTATATGGAATACATGAAGAAGAAACCATAAAAGATATAACATAACCAATATTAAAAATTCCTGTTTGTCAAAATCTACTATTTTGTTGTTGTTGTTTTATAATTTATATTTTTATTCCTATTACATCAAAATTTCAGCCCCCATTCTCTTCTCCAAGTCTTCCCCTTAAAAATATCTCCCTCCTATTACTCCCTCCCTTTCTCCTCAGAGAAGGGAAATGGCTCAATTGGGTACAATGCTACCCTGGCAAATCTAGTCCCAACAGGTCTTAGTACCTCCTCTACCACTAAGGCTTAACCAGGCAGTTCTGGTAGGGGAAGGGGATCCAATGGCAGGCAACAGAGTCAGAGACAGCCCTGGCTCTAATTGTTAGAGGACCTACATGAAGACCAAGGTGTACATCTGCTAGAAATTTGGGGATAGGGTGGGTATAAATCCAGTCCCTGAATGTTCTTTGGTTGGTGATTCAGTGTCTGTGAACTCCCATGGATTGAGGTTAGTTGACTCTGTATGTCTTCTTGTGGTGTTCTTGACTCTCCCCCTTAATTTTATACCGCATCTTCCAGCAGACTCCCTGAGCGCTACCTGATGCTTAGCTGTGGATCTCTGCACTTGTTTCTATCCACTACTGGACAAAGGTCCTTGGAAGAAACAATTATGCTATATTCCTGGCTGCAAGCATAGAAGAGTATCATTAAATAGTTTTGGGAGTTGGTTCTCTCCCATGGAATGGGTCTCAACTTGGGCCAGTAATTGGTTGGCCATTTCCTTTATCCCTGCACATATTCTAGTCAGGACAAATGTTGGGTTTTTTGAGTGGGTTGATGTCTCTCTCTTTCTGCTGGAAGTCCTTCCTGGCTAAAGGAGGAGGCTACTTCAGTCTCTGTATCCCCACTGATAGGAATCTTAAGTAAGCCCCATTTTAGAAGATTTTCATATAAGTTCATCTAAGAAGATTTATTCACAAGATATAAAAATTGAATACATATAATATATAATAAATATAATATAGTGTGTGTTATATAAGATTAAAACATATAATATATGTTGTATATAATTCATAATATGTAGAATTTTATATAATATGTTAATATATTATATTATGTATGATATATGTCATATAATATATGACTTTTTTGGGAGAGGTTAGAGATATGTCACAATAGTAAGGAGAATGTGCTGTTCTGCTGCTCATGCAGAAGGCAGCTATATGGCAGCTTGCAACCTTCTATTAACTCCTTCTCCATGAGCCCATTGTCCTTTCTGGCCTCTCTGAGGGTTGCGTGCAGGAAAGACTATCATACAGATGAAATAAAGATAAGTAAATCTTTAAATAAGAAAATAGTCGAATTAAAACAAAATTTACCTGAAAAGATATTTCAAATGAGTTACTAATTACTAATTAACCATGCATTCTTGCTCATCAAATAAATTCGAATTGGTAACAGCTAAGGTTGAGGATTGAAACCTGGAACTGAGAGAAACTTACTTCATCTTCTTACTTCCCGAATATGTTTCCAAAATGACAATTGATTAGAAGTTCATGAGTACAAAAATGTAACTCCTCCAAGTTTGACTGTAAACATACTGTCCATTGTTGGGCCAAGAGCTCAGGTCATGTGTAAGCACACTGAATTTACTAGACCATAATTATTTTCCTCCTCTTCCTCTTCTCCCTTTCCTCCTTCTTCTATTTCATCATCATCATCATCATCGTGTGTGCTGTGTGCATTTATATGTTATGTATGTAGTCTACCTGAGTAAATTTATTTTAGATATTAAAAGGGTTGTGTATCTTTATGAGTAAACATGCTTGAAACTGATTCATATTCCTATTTTATTCTAGAAATAAACCTGACACTTGGAAATCTCTCATAGACTGAGTACACTCTAAAATGGAGGTTTTGTCTATGACACTTGCAAAATTCCTAGTGTGGTATAGTGAAGAGCATCATGACATTCAGACTACTAAGGACTTAGTTCACATCTGCTTCCCAGAGAATTCTTTTTGAGAAAATACATGTGTTGTTTGTTTATCCTTTCCTCTCCTGACATTAGTAATTTGGCAGATCTCTACTTTTCAGTCAAATCTTTATCAATCCAGAATTGTTTTAATCAGAGTAAACAGACAGCAGCCTAACACTGCCTGACTATTTGAATCCTCCCAGGAGCTTCTAATATTGTCTGTGCCCAGGCTACCCTAAGGCCACTTAAATCGAGACCTATAAAGCATAGCAGGGCAGAGCATCCAGAGCCTTCCAAATCCTCTAGCACATTCTCCTCTACAGAATAGACTCTGAGCTGCTCTAGCGAAGACTAAATACATCCAAACCTTAACGTTCTTGGAAGCAAGTCTGTTTGTATGGGGAGATGTGCAGAGGATTTGGTATAATCTTAACTTGACCCTGTACAGAATTCTTATTTTAAAAAAAAATTAAAAAGGGGAAAAAATAGGCATTTGAAAATAGAAACCACAGCCGGGCGTGGTGGCGCACGCCTTTAATCCCAGCACTTGGGAGGCAGAGGCAGGCGGATTTCTGAGTTCGAGGCCAGCCTGGTCTACAGAGTGAGTCCAGGACAGCCAGGGCTACACAGAGAAACCCTGTCTCGAAAAAAAAAAGAGAAAGAAAGAAAAGAAAAGAAAATAGAAACCACAAAGAGCATAAGAGACTCCAGCAGAGCACTCTAGGGATATCTCACTCAGAGCTTCAAGGCTGACCTTATAAGGGCTTGTGCTTAACTGTACACTGCTTTTTAACTTACATTTCATAATACAACTGGACAGAGTAGGCAGAGGATTACCTCTGACCAATTTCCAAAGAGGAAAATAAATAGCAGCCAAGATTCGTGTTATTCAGTCAAGGCAATAACACAAAGAAAGGAGAAAGCACTCTATAAGACATGGACTCATAACAATTTGACCACATTTCTTAATTATTCTATGGGCTTAATTATCACTGTTTTCCTAAATTTAAAGTTATGGTTCAATTAAGAAGAAAACAAGACAGCCTAATATGCTAGCCAGTAGGAATTAGCAAGCACTATGAAGACTATTGCATCTAGGTAAAACGAAACCCTAACTTCTGTAAGGGGCTCAGCTAGCATCAAAGCAGAGAGGGGATTTGCAATGCCATTAAAATACAAGCAGAATATGATTCTAAGAGGAATATGACAGACTTCCACTGATCTTGTAATCCTAGATAATGGTAGGTGAGCCCAGAGCTCAAAAGAACATGGCTCTAAATAAATAGGCAGTGATTAAAGGCACATTAGAATTGGATTAGCAAAACCAATAGCTGAAATATATAATTCCCATTCTTAACTAACAATATGCAGCCACATAAAATTTCAGCAAATTTTCTAGTACAGCAAACTGCCTCTAGTAAAGCAACCATCAAGTTGGTGTTTGGCCAGGAAAAGAACTGCTAATTTTCTGTAAACTTAAGGTGATCTTTAAATTTTCAAGGTAAATACTCCTCAGAGTAGCACTTGCCTTTTTATTTTGAAACAAAACTTTCACAAACTGAAAGTTTCACATGTTTCCTAAGAAATATGCTAAGTTGTGGTTAATATTGGTCTGGTAAGGTTATCACTAATGTTTTCTGTTTTTCTTTCTGATTGGTGCAGAGTATATCAAACTAATTGTACAACTCCTTTCTAGTACCATGCAATGATCATTCCACAACACAAGTCTAGAAAATTTGCAAAATAATTTGTGAATGAAACAATGAATAAAAAGATGAATATGTTCATTAAATCAACTTACTCTAAAGTCAGTAGTTGTGCTAGGTGCTATGCTAGCTAGTTCCAAGAAATAAAAAGTAGCTAGCATAGCACCCACATTGTGCTAGGTGCTATGCTAGCTAGTTCCAAGAAATAAAAAGTTGAACAAAAGTTCTATTAATGCATTTTGGTTACTTGACATAAATAGCAATGACAAGGATACTTAAGATAACTAAAGGCTGATGTTCAATAAATATATGTCTACACTCAGTGTGAGCCCATTTTACTTCTACCTATCTTCATAGAGGAGAATATAAAAGTAGCTCTTTGTGAGCTCTAATATTGCTGCCACTTTCACGCTATTGTTAATAGTAAACCTTGAAATCTACCCCTGGACCTTTTGTTCTGTAGATTTGAGGCTGTGGTCATTTTCTTAGTATTTGTACACTGCAGTTTTTACCTTTTAATCATGGGATAAATACTAAAATCTGTGTCTCACAGCTTCACACTGTTAATAATTTGGAACTCCCAAGAATGAATTAAGACTTAAAAAAACTGCAGTGGCCATCTAAAGTATCAGGATCAAGCATTCAAACTAGGAAAACTCAAAGATGATTTTTCCCTTGGAAAATTAAAACAGTTTCAGTTTGTTTACAGAACAGTTTATGTGTAACAATAATAATAATAATAATAATTAATTGAGTAGATATTGTTGTACATCTAACATTCATCAGGAGGGATCCCTAGAGGACCACCTGCCCGTCCACTCTTATCACCATTATCATCTGTTGCTGGATAGCAATTCAAAAGAAATTGGGAGTAGACGGTATTTCATATTAAAGGCTGCCAATTAACTTTTATTTAAAAAAATTTAAGGTTGTTCCATGCAAAATATGGTTGATATAAAATTACTATGTTTGTCTTGTTTAAATGAAATTTCTACAGAAAAAAAAACCCAGTAGAATATCTCACTGCCAGTTAATTAATTCATTCACTCACTGACTCACTCCTATGTAAAGGATATTGATGTACTGAGGAATATTAATTGAGAAGCACACAGTTGACTCTCACATTGGTAGGATTATACTGACCACAAATTAAAAAGTGGTTGATTAAAATAACCACATTACTTGAAAACCTGCGATTAGTAACAAAGTTGTAAACCTGGCTATTATATAGATTATTTCCTGAGAAGTAAATATATAAATAAATAAACTTTAAAAGCCAATAAATTGGTATGTGATTCTAACAGCAACTTTGCGTGGTTGTGTTCAGCGTCATAGATAGCGGAACGGAATATTGAATTAAAGTCAGTTTGATCTTTTATACATTTCAGAGCATTCTTTGCCAGTGAGCGCATATGGAGAAGAAAGTGGACTGAGCAAGCCTCTTGCCAGATGCTGCAACTGCATTTAAAGTCATAGACTGCAGTGAAGATCCGCAGGTGTCCACGCAAGTACTGGTCAGCATGACAATGCCACTCGCAAGGTAAAGTATAGAATGATGCCACTCGCAAGGTAA
>JADRCC010332246.1:8528-39706 GCA_019843855.1 Hylomyscus alleni | reverse complement strand
AGGGATGGGGCAGAGGCAGGGATGGGGCAGAGGCAGGGATGGGGCAGAGGCAGGGATGGGGCAGAGGCAGGGATGGGGCAGAGGTGGTGATGGGGCAGAGGCAGGGATGGGGCAGAGGCAGGGTTGGGCAGAGGCAGGGATGAGTCAGAGGCATGGTGCATCAGTTATAATGTTTTCTGATATCAAAGACAGTGACCATATTGTTGCCCCCCTATTGATTGGGCTAGAGTGCCATTCATGTATGGTGACAGGAAGCTCTTCTCTGAATTTCAAACATTATGTCTCTAGTCTGAAAGATTCCAGGAATGCGCCTGTGTTAAAGGTTTGGTTTCCTGCTATGGACTTAGGTGATGATCATGCCCTGAGAGCCTTAACCTCATTAATGGTCTAACCTCCTGATGGAATGGCCTTCTTAGAAGATCAGGAGGCGCTGAGAGGAGGTGGTGCACAGGTGGAGGAAGGAGGCTGCTGGGGCTCTCCTCCATTCCTCCTTTTCCTGCTTGCCAGGATATGAGCAGTTTGGTTTGCACAGGGGTTCTTCCTCACCTCAGGCTCCTTAGTGTCTCTGAAACATAGCAGTTCTACGGTTATATTCAATGAAGGAAAATGTTCGAATGTAGGAAGTTGATGGGCAAAGAGTGAAAGTGGAAGCCTGATGTACCCCTGAGAGCTGCCTTTATCAGCGAGGGCAGATGGCAGCCCTGTTGTCCTGGTGAGCTTCCTATCACTGTGATAAGCACTGTGTGTGTCACCAGGAGCAATCTGGGGAGGAAAGAGTTTATTCCAGTTTACAGCATTACAGCTTGCAGTCCACTAGGGAAGGAAGACACCTCAGGAACTCCAGGCAGGAACCTGGAGGCAGGAATGAAAACAGATATCAAATTGACCTTCTCCATTCTTTTTATTTTAATTTAAAATCATTTAATGTCATAATTTTAAGGCATCTGTGTCCTAATTCCTCAAAAATAATCTCTATTTTTTGGACATCCTTATGAATAGAACTTAAAAATATATTTGTGTGTTTACTACTGCTTTAATAAAGCAGCTAGTTTTTCTTTACTTATGACTTGATAAGAGATTTAAGGTGATATTTTTCACTTATCATTTGAAAATTTATACATGTGTGTGATATATGTTGATCACATGCACACCCTCAGCTCTTTGACCTTTATGTCCTGTGAGAACTCTCCAGGCCCAACAACACATCACCCTCCCAAGTTCATGCCTGCCATTTCACAGAGTTTTTTTTTTTTTTTTCTTCCAATGCCAGGCATAGTGTGGTCACACGGAAGAGTCCTATTGAATATCTAAGGGACGCAGGAGAAGTCACCTTGAGGCATATGCTGTGGGAAGCCAGAAGCAGGGAAACTGGATCATAAATAGAGTTCTTGGGATGAAAGGAGATACCAGAGTAACTGGGGGACTCACACCAGTGGAAAAGGAATTATTACAGGTTCTAGAAGAACACAAGGTAGCATAACTCCAAATGGAAGCTTGGCTGCACTGGAAGAGGGAAACAGGGACACAGAACGATGGCTTTCATTGTCACTGTGTGTTGAGAACTTGGGCACCCTCTTCACTCACTCCTCAAGTGAGTCGGAAGCTGACTGCCTTACTGACCTGCTAGGACCCCTCCTTAGCTCTTTCTCCCCACAACCATTTTCACACACGTCTCCCAGATGTTCCTTCTTAAAAGGAGACATTACTGCTTGCTGGAAGTTAATCTTAAGTCATAGAAGAGGAGGGGAAAGATACTCGGATCCGGATCATTTCATTCTGGAAGAAGAAGAGTATAAAAGATGAATGCTAGGCACAAGGGTTCACAGGATTTAAGCAAGGAGTAACTGGATGCTAAAATCTAGACCTCAGAGCAGAGAAGTAGGGAGTCTGAACTCAGAGGCTGTCACAGCTGGCCTAAGAGTTTCAGTCCTATCTTTTTAGGCCTATTCTGACTCCCTCTGATCGCACTGGCGTCTCCACACGATGAGTCAGAAATGCAAGTACTGCGAGTTTAAGATTAGTACAGCCTTGGAAAGGTCTGCTCACTCTTCACAAGCTTAACTGCTCCCAACGCTTATAGAATAATTTCCCCCTTTATCTGAAGGCAGAAGGCTATCTTCACCCCCCACCCCGAAGCTGGTTGTTCTGCCTTTTACATTTTTTTCTCTCCCACCTAATAAAATCCTCTGTGTAGTGCCTGCCTGTGTGTGTAATCAGAGCTGTACAGGCTGTGCTCAGAGCTGCATCCCAGGATGCATTGTGCAGGCATCACTGCAGAGCAAGCGCGGAAACTTTGGGAAGTAATGATGTCTGGAACACCAGCGGGCTCCCGGGGGTCATCCCCCAACTGAGCTCTTCCTGCCCTTCATGCAGCCCCCTACCCCCGAAAAGAAGTCTGGCTTATTTACCATTTTAGAAAGTTAGACCTTTTCAAAGAGCTGCCCCAGGCAAAACAGCCTTCCTTTCCCATCTCTCTGAAACTAATGACTCTTCTCAGAAAGTTTTGACAGAGAGAGCTGTTCCGACAGCTGAGGGAGTTTGCTGGGAGCCGAGCTGGCGAGCAGCCCATAGAAATAGCTTGGCAGTGTGCTCTTGACTCCAAAATGCAACAAGTTCTACATTCTGCAAAAGGAACGTCGGAGCTCAGCTCTGAGCGGGGAAATCCCCGGACTGGGTCGTGTTCTTGAAGTTAGATGATGGTTTCGGCAGCAATTTAGTCTCCAGCCTCCTGAAATACTTGAACCACTATCACAATAATAATCAAGATGATAATGATGCCTGAGAATTACAAGAAGGTGAGAGACGTGCTTTTTAAAAAATTAGCGTATATGAGCTGCACAAAAGGGTTTCATAACATTTCCAAACACGAATATAATGTACATTGGTCATATTCTCCCTGTCTCTTCCTATTATCCCTTCTCTCCTCCTCTTTTTTCTCCCCACATTGTCGACACTGTCCATTTTAGTTCTGTGTCCTTCTCTTCCTCTAACTTCACATATAGAAGTTAACATCAGCAGGTATCTTTATGGGGCTCGCTAATTTCATGTAACTTAGAGATACCCAGTTTCTCTCATACAGAGTATTTCAGTGAATTCTTTTCCTTTTAAAGTGTTCACCAGCACATCCCCATTTAAAAAAAATTATATTATTTACATTTGTATGTGTCTGCAAGAGCTGTATGAGTCTGTAAGTGGATGTCTAATTCCCTGTAGCTGGAGTTTCAGATGTTTGTGACTTGCCTGGTGTGATGCCGGGGATTTAATACAGGTCTATTGCAAGAGCAGGAAACATCCACTTAACTACTGAGCAGAGCCGAGCTACTTGTCTAGCCGGCAAGGAAATCTTAAGGTGATGTCACTTCAGTTTACCTTTATCTTTTAGGACAATGTGAAGATTACAAAGGGTGTGACCCTCCTGGGAGTCAGGTCTTTGAAACTTTAGCGACATTACAAGTTCTGTCGTTGGTTCTTGAGGAGTCTCAGATGGGATTGGGATGGGGGATCTGCATCTTGATGAAGGTAATGTTCATGAAGTCTGTGACCCTTTCCCGTGGGCAAGGTGATGTCTACACAGGTGGGTAAAGAGAACGATATAATTGTAATTATGACCCTAGTAGTTTATTTCACAAAACAACAATAACAATCCCCCAACAAAACAAAACAAAACAAAACAAAAAACAAACAAAAAACAACAACAAAAACTGGTGGAGACAAGTAATAGTTATTCTCATTTGTGGACGTGAAGAGTCTGAAGGGTTGAGTCTGGAGCAAAACCATAGTGCAGATTAAGAAATGAAACTGGTGTGTGCTCAAACTCTTTGGCATAGGAACTGGAGATACCATTGACGGAGACAAATGTTTAGGTAAAACCTCAGATTCACCAAATCAGGACACTGGGTTTTTAAGATAATAAGGTTACAACAATATGCTTGCGCATGGGTATGTGATTAAAACTGAATTTATGCTGCCTGTGGTTCCTAAATCCAAATAGGGATGGTGCAGAAGCAAGGAAGAAGTAGTTAAGAGAAGTCCTGTGTATCTTTGTTGCTTGAACTGGCTGGGAAGAACTATCTGACAAGAAGCAGCTTAAGGGAGGAAGGGCTTATTTTAATTGACAGTATCAGCAGGAAGCAGAGGAGGCAGGCTGGCAGAGGAGAGGTGACTAGTCTCACAGCATCCATGGTCAGGAAGCAGAGTTGAAAAGACAATGAAGTGTCATCTCTAGACAACCACTTCAGTCAGGAAGGCTCTACTCTAGTGATCCACTGCTTCTGTTAGCAAGGCTCCACCCCTTAAAAGTTCCATGGTGTTTAATAGTATCAACCAGTTGTGGAGTGGTTGTTCCAATACACAAGCTTATGGAGGACACTTCCTATTGAAACCATAACACTAGGTTTGTTGTAAACATGCCTTCTCTCATTGGAAGTCCCTGTGTGTATGTCATAAATTCAAGCCCTTCTGGCATTCAGGGACATTAGAACCAAGACAGCGGTTAGCTCCTGAGCACTGCTTGGTCAGCTTGACATCTCTCTTGACATCTCATTATTGAGAAGCCACTGAAGCTGCTAAAAGAAACTGCTTTGCGCATAGAATCTGAAGCAAGAAGTCAGTGCGCTCTTTGGTCTGGTAGAAACTAATGCCGAATGTAATTTAGAGAACACCTTTTCACCGGATTCCAATTTCTTCACCGGCATCTTCCACTATTTCTCTTGAAACAGTATTTTCCATTCATGAACTGATTTATCTATTCACTATAGACAAAGATACCTTCTGTGGCTTTTGCATTAAGTGAGCTTACAATGATGATGCAGAATGATGTGTTCGTGGGTTCATGCCACGTCTGCATAGGGCTCGGGTGGGCCTCTGCTCAGCTTTTTTCTGGCTGCGGTTAGGCATCTGCCAGTCTGTATGGTCACCTGGAAGCTTAAGAAGGGATGAGTTTTCAAGCACACTTATGCAAATTGCTGTGAGAAACTTACAGCTTTAGGAAGCATGGTATATACTGGCTGTGCAACACCTTCCAGTCTGGAAGTTCACTGTAGTTTTCTTGATGAGACATCTTCTACAAGTGGTTCCCAGCAGGCCTGTATGTGTCTTCAATGTCAGCAGAAGGCTATATACTTATTGTCTACTAGGTCGGAAGCCTTTACTTTATTTCACTTAAAAATTAACATAAAATAATGAGTTTTATTATGATATATAATAAATTCTTTACTCTAATTCATCCTCTTTCTTTACAACTCTTCCCGGTCTTCTTCCTCCCAGAAAGGCTGTATATCAACATGCTACAGAGACATTTGCATATCCATCCATGTCTACTTCTATCCTGTTCATGATAGCTAGGGAAATAGAATCTACCTAGCTATCTATCAACAGATGCTAGATTAAAATGTGGTATATGTACACAGTAGAATTTTATTTAATTGTGCATTAAATATATGTATATATTTATAAGTGCATCTAAAATATGAAAGACATTCTACAGGATGCCTTTAACTCTTTTGCCTTATAAGGTAACCTGATCAAGCCATAATTTGTTTTATTTTTAAAAGTTAAAATTTTTTTTATTGGACCTGGAGAAATGGCTCAGTGGTTAAGAGCACTGACTGTCCTCTCCCAGAGGACCTGGGTTCAATTCTCAACACCTACATGGCAGCTCACAATTTTAACTCCAGTTCCAGGGGAGTGGATGCTTTCACACAGACATACATGCAAGTAAAACACCAATGTACAGAAAATGAAAAATAAAGACAAATAAATGATTTAAAGATATTTTTATAGAAAAAGGGTTCAAACAGTATAGCTTGATTATGTTATTTCCCTCCTGATTTTCTTCCAAATCCTTCCTACCTCCCTACCTCCCTACCCACCCAATTTTCTCTCTTTCTTAAAATAAACACAAAACAAACAAAAATAAACAGTAGAAACATAGAAAAGAGGAAGAGAAAATTCACAAAACCAAAAATCAAAACAAACAAGCAAAAGATCAATAAGATAAAATATGTCCAGACAAACAAAGATAAATGTAACAAAAGTCCACAAAGACACCACTGAGTTCAGTCTGTGTTGGAGAACTACTCCCAGGCATGGGCCTGCCCTCAAGTGTGGGTGACGTACCCAGGGAGACTCAACTGGAGAACACTGATTTTCCCTTTGCCAGTGGGTATCAATTGGAGACAACTTCTTGGTTAGAGGTGCGACCCCATGTCTACTTCTCTCTCTTTTAGAGCTTGGATCACATCTGGATTGAAGCGTTGTAGATTTTGTGCGTGTTGCCATAGTCTTTGTGAATTCATGTGTGCACTAATTATATTTTATTTTAAAAAATTAAACTTTAATGTGCATGGGTATTTTTCCTGCATACACATACACATGCACATACACATACACATACACATACACATACACATACACATACACATACACATACATATGGTTGTGTATCATGTACATGTAGTATCTTTGAGGGCCAGAACAGAGTGTCAAGTCCTCTGGGACTGGAGTTACAGATGATTTTGAGTCACCATATAGGTGCTGGGAATCAAACCCAGGACCTTTAGAAGGAGAGCTAGTGCTCTGAAATTGCTAAGTGATCTCTCAGTATAAGACATATTTTATTGGCTAGAGGTAAGTTACAAATACATCCACAGTGGGCTATATAAAGGCATTCATCAGTAGGGGTTATAAAAGGGTCTCTCTTTTTCTTAAATTTGGACACCCGAAGATGTCCTAAAGGGTGACAGTTGCTTTTGCATGCTTTTTTTTTTTTTTTTTTTTAAATTTGAGACAGTATCTCACTATAAATACACCAGGTTGGCCTCACATTTGTGATCTTCCTGCCTCTTGAGATACTAGGATTACAAGTTTGTACCTCAACACTCAGAAGCCTTAAACATGTTTAATATGAGAATTTCAAGTTTTCATAAGAGATCTAATTCTAAAGATTTATTTATTATATGTAAGTACACTGTCTTGTCTTCAGACACACCAGAAGAGGGTGTCAGATCTCACCATGATGGTTGTGAGCCACCATGTGGTTGCTGGGAATTGAACTCAGGACCTCTGGAAGAGCAGTCAGTGCTCTTAACCGCTGAGTCATCTCTCCGGCCCTGCATGCTTTGTTGATCAGCTCTTGGAAGCTTTTAAGATGTAGTGCTTCTACTATCCATAGCAGATAAATGGCACATCTAGGACTCAGGTGAGAGTGTCAAACCCAGGAAATGTTCTGTTTCTTCAGTCATGTATGTATGTATGTATGTATGTATGTATGTATCTATCTATCTATCTATCTATCTATCTATCTATCTATCTACTTTTGCAGTGTTCAGGGTTGAACTCAGGGCTTCATACACACTAGGCAAGAGCCCTCTCTACTGAGCTCTCCCAGCACAAGCATGTGCTTTTAACCATTATTCTATGCTGCCTCCAGTATTTACCAGATGATCTTTATATATAAGATTGACTTCCAGGTCTCTCTACCAGCTGAGCAAGATGTCCAAAGGAAAAAAAAGCCAAGGGGAAGAAGGTGGTCCCACTGTTGTGAAGAAACAGGAGACCAAAAAGGTAGTCAGTCCTTTGAGAAAAGGCCCAAGAAATTTGGAATTGGGTAGAATATTCACCCCAAAAGAGACCTCACGTGCATCATCAAATTGCCCTGCAACATCAGGCAGCAGCAGCAAAGAGCCATCTTCTACAGGAAGACGTGCACCACTGTTCCTTTACATAGGTTAACTCGGAAGACAAAGGTGCTCTGACTAAACTGGTGGAAGCTGTTAGGACCAATGATAACGACAGACAAGATGAGATCTGCCATCACTGGGGAGGCAGCATCCTGGGTCCTAAGTCTGTGGCTAGAATTGACAAGCTGGAAAAGGCAAAGGCTCACCAACTCACCACTAGACTGAGTTAAATGTACGCTGCTAACTTTTCTGTACATAAATATAATTACACAATTTTTCTTTTCTTTTTTTATTAGATGTTTTCTTTATTTACAATATCTTTATTTCCCAGGTTCCCCTCCAAAAATAAAAAATAAAAAAACCCAAAAAGTAAAACAAACCCCTGTTCCCTCCCCCCTCCCCTGTTCACCACCCTGTCTCTTCCTGCTTACTGGCCCTGGCATTCCCCTACACTGGGGCATAGAACCTTCACAGGGCCAAGGGCCTCTCCTCCCATTGGTGATCGACTTGGCCATCCTCTACTATACATATGCTGCTGGAGCATTAGTCCCACCATGTGTACTCTGTGGTTGGTGTTTTAGTCCCTGGGAGCTCTGAGGGTACTAGTTAGTTCATATTGTTGTTCGTCCTAAGGGGCTGCAAACCATCAGCTCCTTGGGTCCTTTCTCTAGCTCCTTCATTGGGGACCCTGTACTCAGTCCAATGTACAGCTGTGAACCTGTACTTATGTATTAGTCGAGTATGGTCAGAGCCTCTCAGGAGACAGCTATATCAGGCTCCTGTTCAAACCACAAACCATAAGAAATTCAAGAAGGAAGACCAAAGTGTAGATATTTCGTTCCTTCTTAAAAGGGGGAACAAAATACCCATGGAAGGAGTTGAGAGACTAACTATGGAGCAGAGACTAAAGGAAGGACAATTCAGAGACTGCTCCACCTGGGAATCCTTTCCATATTCAGTCATCAAATCTAGACACTATTGTGGATATAATTACAAAATTAATTTCCCCCTTGTAACATTTGATTATCTTGTCATTCCCTCCACCCCAGCAAGTCTTCTATTTCCCTAGTAACTTTTTTTGTAACCTTCCTATCAATTACATTTTCCACAAGGCTTCACCAATATGCCCCTTCCTTCTCATTCCTTAGGCACATTCACTCCCACAGTTACAACATGATTGTTGTTTCCAACTTCTTGTCTTAAGCCAATCCTAAAATCTGGATTGCTAACTACTACCTTCTCAAATGGAACAATTTTCAAAGTAAAAATATGGGACAAAATGGAACTTCCCTTTGATGAGCAGAACTGGATATTCTGGACACATTTGTGTTTCTTGTTCACCCTGTGTGTTTGCTTAGTCCCCGTTGAGGTGATGCCACTCAGCTGGGTCATTGATAAATTTTGCTACTGTTATGAATTGTAATGAAAATATCTGTGTTTTCTAATGGTGACCCCTGTGAAAGGGTCATTTGACCCTCAGAGGGATCATGACCCAAAGGCTGAGAACCACTGCTCTAGCAGACGAAGGAGATGTGGTTCTTGTTCAGACTTATGTACCAGGTGAGCATGTTGGGTGACTTTCTCAAGCTCAGAAGATATTTAACAATCATGTCTGTAGTGCATGGCACGATGCCCTAACACAGAAGGTGGTTTGTAAGATGTCTGTTGATGAGAAGCTATGATTTATTATTTTAAATAATAACATTAATCACATGACATTAATAAGGTTATTGTATGACCATTTTACTTCCTACTGCCTTAAATGGAGTCTGCTCCAAAGACAAAGCTAGGTTTCTGTCCATTTCACTCGACACTCACCATTGTATCTGATATCTGAGGTGTGGTCCCCAATCTTGTTGTGTTTGTTGATTGCAACTACCAACAAAATGAGCAGAAGTCTTCTCTCCTGATTCAGCCAGGCAATAACAAAGCCCCAGTAATAATGAAGCTATGACCTTCAACTGTGAAAATGATCATATTAATGAGACAAGAGCATTCATACACATAGAATGAGGGTTTTATTGGCCATCCTTATCCCTAGCCACAGTCTGCTCACCAGATGTAAGGAGTGTAATCAGTCTTTTGAGTCCATTCCAGAATTTGTCTTTGTATTAGAATACAGAATGAATTATTCATTTGTATGCATGTAGAGCTATGCCTATATCTATCTCTAATCTTTGTCTTTAGTCAAAAGCATACAGCTTGAACTGTATAAAACTTCCATTTTTCCTTGACATAATGTCTTGGGTATCTTTTCATGTCAGTTTAGATAGACCTATAGTGTTCTTTGACATATTTGTGTGACACTGAAGGTTTTGATGTTTATTTAACCATCCTCTCTTGATTGACATTTAATTTGTTTTCAGCTTTGTTCTTGAGTGTGTTTGCACCTAAATAACTTTCTCTCTAGAATAGTGTCTAGAAGTTAATTTGCTGTGTCATGGAGGTGCAAGCATAAAGGATTTTAGACATGTTCCAAATTTACTACAAATGGGGCCACACATTTCTACCTGTTCTCTTTATATGCATGTTCAAAGACATTCATTTCTCATAGTCAGTGAACCACATAACAAAAAGTGATGTCAAATTTCTTGACTTGAAGGGACAATTATCACCTGGGGAGGGTTTTCTATTTGCTTCTAGAGGGCTTCCCGGGAATCTCAGTCATGCTGTGTCTGAATACAACTTTGTAAGTTCTCGGTGTCTTCTGCATAGGGATCAGCATAGGGGTTTGACCTTCTGAGAAGAGATTCACTAATTTTATTGAATTCAGAGGAATCAAGAAAGTTTCTATATCTCCCACTTTCTTGACGACACAGGTTTCAGTGTCTAAGCCAATAATTTCTAAGCCTGGCTGGTCTTCTTTTCTAAGGTGTTCAAAAGATAGCAAAAAATAACATTAGCATATTTCCCAGCACTGAACTAAACCCAATAGGGTCAAAGTATCAGAAACGAGTTAAAGGAATCCATACATTTAAAAGCCTCCTGTAATTCTCATGCTTTTGGTATGTAGGCTGCAAACTGACAACTATCAATACAAATGTAGGTTCAAATATTGGTTATAGCACACTGGATAACATACATAGGGCCTTGCACCCTAGAACTCCTGAGATCCATCTCCTAGATAGCTTCTACATGAGTTGTTGGCCTTGTGTGTTCCTTCCTCTTCTGAACATGTAGTAGTTGCCACAAATAAGTGTAGCAGATGTCAACTGTGAAACAGTGATTTATATCCAGTCATCACAGCTAAAATAGAGTTGAAAGAGAACAAACCTTGCAGCTTTAGCCTGTTTCCATGGTGTTGTTTCTCTGAGCTCTGGTAAGTTGTCTCCTTTGTCATCCCACCACCTGTGAAATCTGAGCTATGGTGAAAAAGCATTTGGGGTCTCCAAGTAACAGATGCAGATTTGGCTCTGCTAAGCTGTGAGGTGAGCAGTCAGCAGTGGCAGGAAGGACCAGGGTGGGGACACCTCCTAGGAGATCACATATGAAACTGGAGTCTGAGAGACCAATGTCTCAACACTTCCCAATGTTGTACTTAATAGTGACAAACCACTGTGTCTCCATCCATGAGATAACACAGTGATGATGGTTCCAGGAGGTGGTGGTCAGGATATAAGTGGGCAATTCTTATGCAAAGCACAGCATCTGGCATGAAATGTTCGGCAATTTTTATGATGTGGGAATTGAGTCTTGGTGAGTCACAGAGGATTAATTCAAAACAGAGAAGACACCAACTTGAAAGTGGGAGGACTGAATTTGGGGGAAAGGCTAGAACCACACTTAGAGCACATTTTGGAACTAGGACTGTAACAGTATAAGCTCAGAATTTTGCTACTTCACACTTCTCAAGGTTAGGAAGTTGCGCCGGTCTAAATGACGGCAGCTTCACATAGCTTGTTCTGAAGCTCTGGAAGAGAACCATTCTCATGTTCACTCCATCTTTGAGGGACCACCTCATTTGTTTGACACTCCACCTTCCAAGCCAGTGATGCAATTAATACCACTTCAGAAGTTCCCCCCATTCCATCAGTCCCATTGTAAGCCCTGATCATTACAATGGTTTCATGAGTTTATCTATATGTCTAAATGCATAAAAATATGTTAGTTATCTGAAGTTTGGGTTCATCAATTATGTATCAATAAAATTATAGAAATAGAAAGTTGAAGGACTGGAGACATGACTTGGTCACAGACTGTTTGTTTGCACTCTCAAATCTTTGGGTCCATGTTCCACTATCGCAAAATAAAATAGTAGCATTTAAATGTCAGAAGTATAACATTTCCCTACCTGTTTCCAAGCCTAATGCTCCCACCTCCCTCAACCACTTGCGAGAATTCTCATGATTACACTGACTCTACCTAGGTAATTCAGAATAATCCCTATCTTAATATTGTAATCTTAGTCAGCTACAAAACCCCTTTTGTGATAGAAGATAAAGTATTCATAGGTTCTAGAGATTTGGAGGTACATAGTTGCAGAGGGCATTATCCTACCTACCACAAAGACCAAGAATCTGGGACTTCATCAATGCCTCAGGTGGCAGAGCAGACCCCTCACATCAGGCTGCTACTCACAACCTCATGTCTCCAGTTCTACCTCTCTTCCTAGAGCTTAAAACATTTAGCTTTCTATCTCTCCCATCTGTCCCCTATATTCTTTTATTTTGTAGTAACTCCCGCTGCAGGAGGGCCACTTAGCAGGTGGGGTTCTGTGTATCCTTCTCCACACCCCAGCATCACATGGCTGTGGGCAGGCTCACTAAGAACATCTTAAAGTTGGAGTGAAGTTATAAGCCCTGGATGAAATGAGATACTTTTCCCCATTATTTTCTTCAAGTCATGATTCAGCAAACTTTCAGAACTGTCCTATTATGTTCCAAGCACTGAGCTATGACTTCCTGGATAAGTTAGAACAGCAGACTAGACTAAGGCTGCTGTGGATCTGAAAGCAGGGATCACATATTTGGGAGTAATTTTGGTAAAAATAGCATTACAGAAAAGGCAAACCTTTAGCTGAGCCTTGAAGGATGGCAAAGCAATAACTCAGTCAAGAAAAACAAAAGGATAGGAAGACGCTCCCTCCCTCCCCTTCATCGAGGGAGTATACTGACTCCCTCCATCACCATCTGGATAAATGTCCATCATGAAAGGAAGATACTTATGGCTCAGAAGGAAGAAAAACCAGGTCTACTCCATCTCTCAAAAACCTTTCTCTGGCCAATAAACTTAATTAAGAAAGTATTTATTGAATCTGAAGCTTAAAAACTCATTTAAAAGTAATCTCATGTTCACTAATGGAAATACACACATACGCACATACACACATACGCACATACGCACATATGCACATACGCACATACACATCTACATCTCTCTTACATATATTGGTTTGGAGGCCTTTCTTCATACTAGATAACCTTCCCTCCCCTAAGCTCAGGGAATATCAGAGAAGAGAGAGCAAAATCTTTAAGAGCCAGAGGATGAGGAGGAACGTTGAGAACGGCTGTGGATGCTTCACACATGAATTCACAGCAGTTGGGTTATCTGTACAAGGCTTGCACAAGATGAAGCCAGTTAAAATTCTAATATGGTGTGGCAGAGAGGGATTCCTAAGAGCCCATTCCCTAACTGAGAAGCTATTTCTAGCTGTTGGTTACTGGGAGAGGGAAATGTTCCTTTGGGATATGACTGCTAGTAGGTTGCCCTGGCCCCACTGGATGACTCCATATTCATGTGCATATGGGCAGTCATTGGGCTCAGTAGGTTATAAAAAGTAGGATATGAAGTTGGAAGGGAAATGTACTGGAAGGATGCTTGGAAGAACTGGACAGATGGAGGAGGTGGTGAATATGACTAAGATACATTTCATGTATGTATGTATGTATGCATGAAAAATCAGTGTAAATATAAATATTATTGAAAAAAGCAACTCAGGTGCAGAACCAGGGTTTTAGTCGTCAAGAGAGGCACTTAAGAAATATTTACATATTTAAAATGGTTTATAATTATGGGTTTGGCAACCTGACAGCTCACGTTTAAGTGCTCAGTGTTAATAGCATCTCATGTAGTCTCTCTTTGGTTGTTTTCCTACCTACAAAATGAGATAATGAGAGTGTAGTGGTTGTTGATTGTCTGTGGGGATTCAGTGAGTTCTATCCCTTCACACCATGTGAGGGAATCACAGTAAAATCCAATCCTTGCTCACTGCCATTGTTCCCTGGATTTCCACAATAAAATAGGTGTTTGGTTAATGTTTAATGACAGATTATGCGTCGTCTTTGATCAGGGAGAAGACCTCAATAGCCCCACAGGGGGTTGTTCTTTCTCCTGGTTCTTCAGTTAAGAAACCAGAGTACAAGATATGAGAAGGCCACGGGATGGATCAAGATGGCACCATCAATAGTTAGAATCCATGTGTCTAGACTCTCAGTCTAATGAATCTGGCCTATAAGAAAGCAAGGGAAGACACTAGGAATGTGGTTGAGGGCTTGAGGGATCAGCCATGAATTCCACTGAGGCATTCACAGGGAATTCCAGACTCCCATCACCATAAGAAGCCAGCACAGTCCAGGGCTCCTATTCTGCCTTAAGGAAAAGCACTTGAAACTCAGCAATCTTTCTTTTCTGTGCCCTGTATGACTTGAAGAAAGAAAAATAAGGAAAATATATAAAAGTGCAAGCAACCTGGCAGGGTCCAGGGTAAATCCCTTTCCTTAGCAGACAGAGAGAAGAAAAGCTTGCAGTTTGCTGGGACTGGAAGGTGAGAACAGGCGGCACACTCATTCTTCCCAGACCTTCAGCCATAGGATGAAACCTTGGTCTCCTGACTCCTGGAAACTTTAGAGTATGTCCTCCCTTCTCCTCCCCATACCTCAACTTTCCAATAAGAGCAGGAAGGAATCTGTGTAAAGTTTAGGTTTCTGAAGTCAGAAGCTGTGAAAAACCTTCACAGAAAAAAATGGAAAGCACAGGTTTTGTTTTGAGGGTTTAAGCTTGGTGATTTATTTTATTTTTTTACTTAGCATATAATGTTGGGTTTCATTATGGCATTTTCAAACAAAAAAATTACCCTCTTTATCTCCCATCTCCTTGATGACCTCTTGCATGTAGCTTTTTCACATGTTCTATGGTACTGTGGTCTCCTTGCAGCAATATCACGGTTCTACTTTCCTACCCCTGTCATCAACAGCTCTTCTTTCCTCTCATGGTCTCTTTTTTTGACATCATAGTTTATACCTACACTAATTTCCATTCACTAATGTACATACATTCATAAAAATGTTACAAGTTAGAATCTGCACATGAGACAGAACATGTAATTTTTTTCTTTCTGAACCTGAAGTACGTTGCTCAATAGAACTCTTTCCAGAATTATCTGTTCTCCTAAAGAAGTTACAATTTCATTTTTTTAGCTGATTAAAACTCCATTGTTTGTAAGTATCACATTTTCATTATCCATTCATCTACTGATGGAAATCTAGGCCGATTCCATTTCCTTGCTTTTGTGAATAATGCATTGATAAAGACAGATGTGCAGATAAATCTGTAGTATGATATCTGGAGTCCTCTTGGTAGGTATCATGGAGTTATACTCATAACTTGTATGATACCTTTACTTTTACATTTTTAAGAAATTTCCATTCTGATTTCTGTAATGGCTGGACCCGATTACACTCTCACCTAGCAGCAGTTCCTGTTTCCCACCACCCTTGCTAGCATTTGTTACTGCCTCTTTTCTTGACTTTTTTTTCTCATCCTCAAACCATGGTATTTTGTGTTGTCAGATATTCAAGGTTTTATTCAGCTACAAAATATTGACTAAACTGTTTGGCTGGGTATTTCCAAGATCGACTCAGATATCATTTGTACACATATGAATATATGACTTGTAATTTGTGTGCCAGAACACTTAATCCCAGTCAATAACCAAATATAAGGAAATTCTAGATAAGTAAAACCAACTAGAACCCCACAGTATGCAAAGTATGGTACTTTTTAAAAATGATGAATGTATAGGAGGTATCCCCCTCTCTTGGGTTCTTTTGAAGAATGAGATTGCAAAGAGGACGTGCAAGTGGCTCAGTAGAACGTAGCTTCAGCTCTTATCCCAGCCTGGAGATGCTGGTTCCTACTATTTCTGCTAGCTTCACAGCAGCCTAGTGTGGTCCTGAGCTCTGTAAACAAATTGCTTCCTTTAAACAAATCTTCCTCAGAACCTTACCTGCCAGCATCATCCACACACTATGAGGTTTGACTTTGGTCACTCAGTTCACTGGCTTTCCCTCATATGTGTCACTCTCACTCCTCATCAATGAAGTTTTTTGTTCCAGTAGATGAGGACCATTCAGAAAGCCCAAATTAGTTAAAATGCAGAGGGCCTGTGTAAAGTTCCCAGTTCCAACTGACATAAAAAAATGCAAGCCTTATGCCTGGGGCTCAGGGAACATGGTAGAAGAGGGGACAGAAAGATTGCATGAACAAGGACTAGAACATCTGCAGCAAGATCATATCATCTATGTATGACAGGGAAGCTGTACCCATGAAATCTCAACAATATGACCTGGATGACACACGTTGGCATGCTAACATAAGGAGGGGAAACCTCACAATCCTCACCCCTAGATGAAAAGCTACAGTATATTAACAACTACTGAGAAAGAAAGAACCAGTCTTATCTAGGTATGAGCCTCCTGTTAGGTTATCCAGTCCTGTACGTATACACACACACACACACACACACACACACACACACACACACACACACACTTAATCCAACATTTGTATATGTATGTAACAAGAATAATTAAAGAAGAGGCAGGAGACACAGGAGAAGTCAGAATTGGACAAGAGATGGGTAGAAATGATGTAAACATAATACTCATATATGGAATTCTCAAAATAAAAACTTAAATGTTTAGTGTTTTCTATCCATAACTGTCTTGGCTATCTGTAACTGTCAACTTGGCACAGCCTACAGTCATCGGTGAAGGGAGTCTTGGTTGAGGTGTTACTCAGATTATATTGACCTTTGGACATTTTTGGAAGACTGTCTCGATTCTTAATTGATGTAGGAGGGCTGTGGTGACTAGAATAAAAATGAACCCCATAGGCTCATAGATTTGAAAGCTTAGTCACCAAGGAATGGCACTATTTGGAAGAATTAAAAGGATGAGGAGGTGTGTCACTGGGGTGGGCTTTGAGGTTTATGAAAGTCCATGCCAGGCCAAGGCTTTCATTCTCTCTGCCTGCAGATCAGATGGTAACTCTCAATTACTTCTCTAGCACGATGCCTGCCATGACTTTCACTATGCTTCTGCCCCATCATGATGATAATGGACTAAGTCTTTGGAATTGTAAGCTAGCCACCAACTAAATGCTTTCTTTTATAAAAGTGGCTGTGGTCATAGTATTTCTTCATAGCAACAGAGCAGTGACTAAAGCAAGGGCCCAGCCAGCTGTGGGAGATACCATTCCCGGGGCAAGTGGTCCTCTGTAAGAAAGCCAAGGAAGGAAGAATATGTGAGCAAGCAAGCAAGCAGCATCCCTTTGTTGGTTCTGCAGTACTTTTTTGGGCTATAAGTGAGTTCTTTGGTCAGAGGTAATATTATGTGGATTAGCAAGCAGGACTGCCTTCAAGGTCCTGCCCTGAATTCTTGCCTTGCCTTTCCTCTGTGATGGACTGTGTCCTGGAAGTGTAAGATGAAATGAATCCTTTCCTCCAATAGGTTGCTTTTGTCTACAGTGTTTTATCTCAACAGACACTTAACAAAAAACGCTAACAAAAATCCTGCTGTCCATGACCCAGATTTTCCATGGCCCTTTATGATTAGGTTTCTGTACTGTCATATCCCCCTTAGAACAAGCTTTGGCCATTTCTTTGATCTCACAATGTACAGTAAACTTCTGTTTGTTATTGATCTCTTTATTTTCTTTTCTCTGGGATCCTGCCACTCAACTCCCCGTTTAGAAGGCATCTCCACTTTCCCCTGCAGCTTATCTTAACTCGAAGGACTGTAAATTCTCTGAAGACTGTGAGCCTATCTGGGTCTTTGTTGTACCCCTAGTATGCAGTGTTATGACATTTGGTAAGAGATTAGTACATGGAACTGAATAAGAACTGGCACATCCCATATTGCAGAGTGAGTTGGTTCATGAGCAAAGATGGGAGAGGAAGATTGATAAAACATTGGCTATGTGTCTGGAATTTCAAAAAATGTTCAGTCCTTGCTAGTTTGTTTTTGTTTTCTCTATGTGAATCACATATTACACATGATGTTGTTATATAGAGGAGCTATCACTGCTATTTTATAACAGAAAAGTAGGCTAAGAAATTAAGCAGTTCAGTGCGGATTGCAAGGCTAATATGTCTGAACACAAAATGCCATTGTCTGTGTTTTTCTTTATAAAGTATTCTTTGGAGCTGTAGAGTAAGAAGACATGGTCTCTGTTCTTGGGGAGCTCAAATTTGTTAGAAGGAAAAAATAGGACTTGATGACCTATGTAGAGTAATCTGAGACAACCAGAGAGATCCAATCAAGGTGGTAGAAAAACTGTGGTCTAAAGCTTGGGTGGTGGCAGTGCACACCTTTAATCCCAGCACTTGAGAGGCAGAGGCAGAGGCAGGTGGATCTCTGTGAGTTTGAGACCAGTCTGTTCTACAGAGCAAGTTCCAGGACAGCCAAGGCTACAGAGAGAACTCTTGTCTCAAAAAAAAAAAAAAAAAAAAAAGAGAGAGAGAGAAAGAAAGGAAGAAAAGAAAGGAAAGGAAAAGCAAAGCAAAGCAATGGTTTAAAGATTCTGGGGCTTTGGATGTGTCTAGGTAAATATTGGCCAGCAGGCATGAAACTCTGGATGTATTCCCTAGCACCCTATTAACTGTGCATGGTGGCACTCAAATGTAATTCCAGCACTTGGGATGAGGAGGCAGAAAGAACAGAAGTTCAAGGTCATCCTTGGCTACGTAGCAAATTCCAGGAGAGTCTGGGATGTATGTGATCCAGAAAGGGATGGAGAAAAAGAAAGAAGGAAGGAAGAAGGAAGGGCAGACTGGGTTGATAGGCTTTTATCTGAGCTTAGGACTTTTCTGTTGTCCCAGTGAGAAATATATTTTAGAAAATAATGAAGAATTGTCTATTAGAGACCCTTGAGGTTGGAATTGACCCTATGAATCTGAAATTCCTCTTCAAGAACTTAATTGAACATTTGAAGAAGGGGCTATAGAAAATATATTGTAGTTCTCTCATGTTGATTGTAAATTAACTATCTCTTATTTGAGGCACTTCTTGGGTGCCAAGCCATAAAGATCAAGAATTTGTGCTCAGACATAGGCAGAGATATGAATGGGCCTTCCAGGTGGTCACTGTGGAACCTAGACAGTCATGACTCTGCACTGTAGGGAGAAAAATGGAACCAGCTGCAATAGAGCTGGCACTGGCTTCTATAAAGGTGGAAGAAAGTATGACACAGGATAGATAGCCTTCAAAGGAGAGATATACTGCAACTTTGTTCACTTTAGCTGCCTATTTATGCTCTCTGCAACTCTAACCTCCTCCCTTTTACTGCCAATGGCAGGGTGGTTATATACCATTCAATACTCCTAGAGTTATTCTAGCATGCTGAACTTGGTGTGTTTGCATGCGCACATATGCATTTATGCCTGTGAAGGTATGCCTATGTATGTAGGGAGAAATGAGGAGGCAAGCACCCTATGTGAGGGAAAGAGAGAACACTTTCTTAGTTCTTGTAGAAAGTAGAATTCACTTCCTGGATAAGAAGAAGAGGAGAATGAGGAGGAGGAGGAGGAAGAGGAGGAGGAGGGCTGGATGTGATATGCTTGCTGTGTTTTATACCACTAAATTTTCTACCAGTCTTAGTCAATATCATTATTTTCCAGGTGAGGATAAATTTAAAAACTAAAGTTATGCAGTCCAAAAGAGTCCCAAGAGAAGGCTAGGTGAGATTAGACAAGAATACTAGCACCAGTGGCTTGGCAGTGGTTTGTCAGTATGGCTGTTGATTCTCTATTACAAAGTGTGGAATCCAAGAGACCAGTTAAAAAATTGTCCAGTTTTGCACACCCAGCAATAAGTTGGCATGAGTCAGACAGGTTGAATAAATTTAGGCTGCTGGATCACTCCCAACAGCAACATATTTTGATTTTTTTCCTAGGTGGATAAAGCATTGGGTGTGGAAACTGAGTAGGATTAGCTCTTGAAAACTGGACAAGAATATGCATGCAATATAGGCACCCTGTGCAGAGAGCACATAGAAACAAAACCTTAGAAGATTCATCTCAGCTAAGTACCTACACCTTGAGATCAGAGACTGCCCAGCTAGGAACTCAAGAGCTCTTCTTCAGTGCCCTGCAGACCCTAAGCCTTTCTGACAACGGGAATAATGAGCTCAGAACAAGTAATGATATTTTGGGAAACCAATTGCAAAATCTCAGCATTGAGTACCTACTATGTGTTCACATATGTGTGTGTTGATCAATGCTGAGTGATGTTCTTCACACTGGTTTTGTAGACAAGAAAGATGAGGCTGAGACCTTGCATAAGTCATATGGAGGAAAGTGCAGAGTGTCCCAATGGTACAATACATGATCAGAATGTGTTGCAATGTACCAGGGGACAGAACTGTGACAGTCCTATGACAGTCCTGTGCATAGGGCAGGTCTCTAGGGATCATCAGGTATTATAGTGCTACCAAACCCACCATCATTTCTCTTGCACATGACTTAGACATAGGGAAATGGGCTTCCTGAAACCCAAGGGTAGATCAGAGTTGACACTCCCTTCATCAGTGCTAATAGTCATGAAGGGCCAGGGAATTGGTATAGGCCTATTGTACAAATGCATAAAATGAAGGAGGAAATAATGAATTCTCTTAATTTCAGGATATTTCTGCAGTAACATTTGCTAATGCACAAGGTCTTCCCTGAGCCAAGGGCATAGCTGAGACAACACTGAGCCTCTGGAGAGGGTGAGAGAAGGACACACAGTGGGTGGTCACAGGGTACAAGCCTGGCCTGGGAACAGAGCATTTGCTGATCACCAATCAGATGGTTACCCTGCAAGACTTGCAGCCCCTCTCTCCAGGATCACAGGTAATAAGGTAGAGCTGATGTTAATGGTTTATGACACGAATTCATTTTGAGAACTATATGCTTCAGCCATCGCTTTTATTTTTCAATTTGGATCTGTTGGGTATTAATAGCTTTGGGGCTGTGTTTTCCATTTTAATCTTGCTTTTTCTCATTTCCAAGTAGATTCCTTCTTTCAATTTACACAAACATTAAACCTCTATTTCCTGCCACCCATCACCTCCTCCTCACTGCTTTCTTGTTCTCTCTGCTGACCTTGTTATAAAACTTTTCTTTAATGTACACACTCATACAAGACCTACCTTCCTAGCCCCACTAGTTGCCATTGCCTTTTGCTTTAGCCACACCTGCTATTTGTAGATTTCTGTCTACTGTGCTAGCCAGCTTTTTCATTGCTGTGACAAAATAATCTGAGAGAAATGATTTCAAGTGAGGAGAGATTTATTTTGGTTCATGGTTTCAGAGATTGTGACCTGTGGTCAACTTGTTTCCTGGCTTGGTGAGACATCTCATTATTATTTTTGCATATGTTTTGCATATAATTTGCATGAAGGAAATGCTTATCTTTCAATGTATCTGTTTTATTATATCTGATGAGATAGATGGTGTTGGGTTCAACGGGGTCTGCTCTAACAAGATATGCTCATTTGAATCATCTAAATAACAAACATCTATTTCTTATACTTCCATTTTTCTCCAAACTACAAAACCAATTACAAGCCAATCAGCATCCTCCTCAAAGTTTGCGGGGTGAGGATGGATTAAAACCCATGAGAAGCTACACCTGTCAGTCACAAAGTCTAGTTCCAGTACTTGTTTGGCTATAGACTCTGAGTAGCTTTGTGTGTACTCCTGACACAAAGTTTTATTTAGTTTCTCAGTCCTCAGAATGCATGATGGTGGATTGAATGGTATCACAGGCTCTTAGGCTCTTGGACTTAAAAGAAAAACATGATGAAATAGATGTTAGAAGCCGTGGGAGGTGGTACATATCCATACTCCTGGCTTTTGAGAGGCTGGAGCAGGGAGATCATAAGTTTGAAGCCTACCAGGGCTACTTTGTCATTCCCTGTCTCAAAGCAAACAAACAGAAACAAGCAGAATAGAGGGGTAGCACTACTCTTAGCAAAAAGACTTGACAGATATGCTTTGTAAATGAAGGCACTCCAACAAAGCAAATGAACCCCATGGTCCTAGTAATGTTATACTCTTCAAGGGTGAAAATACCATGAGAAGATAAGCACTAAAAGTTGTAATAAAATTGTCGAGGGAAAGGACTGAGAAATGGGGAACAGTGGGCTTTGGATCTGTGCAAATCTTCTCAGTGAGCTTCTGTTGGCGCAGTGGTTGACACCATGGACGTGACCCACTCCATCACTGCACCACAGGTTGTGAACCAGAGCATAAGGGATTGGGAAAGATGACTCTAGTCTTGCCAGAAGTCAGAGTCACAGGTTCTAGCTTCTTGGAAATCCAGGTGATGCTGGACATGACAGAGGAGCTGAGAATGAATTGGGGTCCCCAGAGTGGCTCAGTATACTCTGAGAGCAAAGGGAGAGAGTGAGCAGGGGCAGGAAGTGGCCACCTGGTTGTTTGGGCATGGCAGGTGCAAGCGGGGGCATGAGAGTTCTCAGTGGGGCCTTGCGACTATAAGTGATAGGCCCATACAGTGATTCTAGTTGAAAAGAGGCAATGCATGGTTGTAAGATGTTTTATTATAGGAGAGAGAAGAGATAGGAAAGTAGGGGCCAGCCATCTCCATGTGGCTAGCATGGAGAGGGGGAAGGGAGGAGGAGAAAGTAAAAATAAGAAGAGGCTAAGAGGGGAGGGAGAGAAGAAGAAGAAAAGAGGAGAGAAGGGGAGGGGGCAAACTGCCCCTTATATAGTGGGCTGGGACATTGTCTGTGGGGTGGGGCATACCTGGCTGTGGTCAGATGACTGGGGGTAGAGTTCAGCCAGAATGCTGGGAGCTTGGGGCATTGTCTATGTGATTGATAGCACAGGCTAGTGGAGTTGAGGGCTCATGAAATCAGCCTGTGTCTGGCAATGTGTCTCTACTGTTTCTGTCCCTTGTGAAATCTTTCACTGGGTCTCTGAAAGTTGAGACTCACTCAACCAAAACACAGACTGCTTTTCACAGTCTCACAGGCTTCACCACCACTTGATAACTACAGAGTCCTTAGCAAGTAATGAACACTCTCCAAGCATTAAGGCTCACATCTGCACCATGGGGAGGGAGAAGTACCCTATCAGAAAATTATAAGACTCAGGTATAGACCTGGTACATGGTAGTGTCCTCTAATGTAATTATTAATGGCGAGAAGAACTCTTGTTAATTATAGTCTTTGGAAGTAGAATTTGAGGTGCAACTTAGAAGATAAATTGTGATGGAATAGACACAAACATGTAAGGAATGAGCATCACTAAGGCCATGAACTGATGAGAAAAATGAAGATGGAGCAGGCAGTGGTAGTAGTGATGATAGCTTATGCTGCAACCACCACAGACCTATTTGATAAACAGGAGCTATAGTTCCTCTCCTTATATCAATAAGATGCTAAGGCACAGAGAAGTTAAAGAATTCAAGGTCATGCAGCTTATACATGGCTGGTTTGAGATCAATCCAGGTGTGTTGTTCTAGAGTCAAGTTCTTTTCCTGTGTTTGTGGGGTAGGAGGGAATTCATAGGCATATGTGAGTGCACGTGCTTGAATGTGTGTGCATGTGAAGGTCACAGGTCAACTTTGGATGCTGCTATTCAGGGGCCATCCATCTTTTATTTTGAGATGAGTTATCTCATTTTGGTACTTAGTCATTAGTATATTTGGCTCTGAAGGCACCTGTCTCTGCCTTCACAGCATTGGAGTTACAGGATGTTTTTATGTGGGTTCTGGGGAATGACCCCAGGCTCTCATACTTGAGAGGTAAGAACTTCACTTACTGGGCCATCTCACCAGCTCTCAGAATCATGGTCTTAATTCTCATACTCTTCTATGCCCAAAAGAATTTGAGAAAGTCTTGTTTTCCAAGCTACTATCTTTTGAGCAGTAAATGTCATAACTTGATGGTTATTAGATATGTTGCATCTAAGGTTGTCTAAGTCCAAAGCCAGATCCTAGATACATTACTGGATTGAGAGAAGGGCAACACCCCCAGAGCCTGCTCTCTACTCTGGGAAGCCTCCACACGGCCCAGGTAGCCTTATGGCTGAGTCATGGCTTTCATGATCCTGGCTGGCAAATTGGAGACACCCTTAATTGGATGTTGAAAAAACTCTGCCTGCTGCACAATGGCTCCAGCTGAAGAGTTATAGCTGTTTACTGTAACACAGAGACAGTCCCATTAACAAGAATGATGGGAGGCTGCTCCATAGCATTACTCTTAGCAAAAGACTTGACAAATATGCTTTGTAAATGAAAGCGCTCCAACAGAGCAAACATATAACACTGGCTCCCCACCCCCATCCAACCCTCCCCTTCCCAGGGAGACTTTGCATGTTCAATTCTTTTTATACATTATTCAAGGCTCCATTTTCTGATGGCATTCATCAATAGTGGTGCCTATGGCAGGGAGAAGCTTGTATCAACTGACAAATGTAGACAAAGCAGGCTGCTTAACCCAGGAACAGAGGGTCAGGGAACAAACAGGGAAATTGATGATGCTTGCCATATTTCTGCAGGAATGGAAGAGCAAATGAACACTATACGTCACTGCTTATCACACAGGTAAGAGGGGGTTTTGAATAGCTCAGTGAGGCCTACTTAAGGAATGCTGATGGATCATTTCCAGACAACTTTTGTTCCAGACTGTAGTTCATTTTGTCTACAAAGAGGTCAAGGCAGGCGCTACCCATAGCCAATTTGCTATCTCCATCTCCAGGAACTGCAGGTGGGGTCTGCTAAAGAGAGTGATGGAGCTGACCAAGGTACTACGGACAATGAACACAGGAGAGGTTTCCAGTACATATACCAGACTGTGCTTGTAGGGATGTGAGTTGTGCTACCCCATAGAGGAAAGAAGGAGTTTGGTTTTGGCACCATTAATAGCTGGTTCTGACCCTCGTTTATCACTGTATGAACAAAGTAGTAACTGAATACTCCAATGACTAACCTGGAAATGGGAAGAACAATGCATTCTTGTCTCACAGGACTGAACTCATGATTGCTTGTGTTTATGTACAGGGAACACAATGTGTCCCCAGGAGGCACTCAGTGGATGCTAACTAATAAGTGTCCTGTGAGGTAATAACTTTGCTAGCACTGTGGGGGATTAAGGAGAGGCCAAACTGCCATCCTGAGACAGTTCAGAGAGGCAGGAATGGAAAATTTAGAAGACCTGCTTTGGGGTTTCAGTTAAAGTTTGAATTTAATTGTATTAATTTATATCAGTTGTGCATAATGAAGGGTTTCATCATGACATTGGGGTACAAGTTTATCATAGACTTCAATCACATTCACTTCTACACAATCCTTTTACTTCCCTGTTCTTGCTTGCCCTTTACATTCCCCAGTAGTCTCCTGGTTTCATGCCTTTTCAATGTGTATATGTCCACATTAATTTGCTCAGATAATGGGAAGGTCTTGTATGCATATGCATGCAGGGGTACATGGCCACAACCTCTGGAGTTGTTCCTCAGATGCTGTCTCCATCTTGCGTTTTGAGACAGGGTCTGTCACCAGCTTAGAGCTCACCAAGTAGACAAAGCTGGCTACTTGGTAGTAGAGTGAGTCCTAGAGACATGCCTATCTGTTCTTCTCCCTGCCAAGAGGCCAGTGTGTGGTCCCATGCAACTGACCCTTTATACGTGTTCTGGAGACTGAGCTCAGGGTCTCATTCTTGCAAAGCCAGTGCTTTACAGATGGAGCCAGCTCACAAGCTTTCTTGTCTTAGTTTTAAATGTATATTCTACATATCACAGGCCTGAGTTTGACTTTCTAGTTCTACCTGGTCTTTTGTGTGTGACATAATTCCATCTCTCTTTCTGATTACCCCATTGTATATAACATTACATTCTCTCTATTCATCTCTTTTGTTGATGGGCATGCAGGTAGGTTCTGTAATTCTGATATTGTGAATAGTGCCGCAATTCTGTCAGCTAGCTATTTATGAGAATCTCATGCAACTTCTTAGATTTGGTTTTTGCTTTCTGTCAAATAGAGAAATTTATAGATAATATCTATAAAGCACAGGATAGAGTGTCCTCATAATAAAAATTAACTGGAGAACCAGTGAGATGGCTCAGCAAGTAAAAGAGATTGCTGACAAACCTAATGACTGAGTTCAACCTGAACCTGCATGGTGGAAAGAGAGGACTGACTCCTGTAAATTATTCTGATCTCCATTCATGAGCTAGTGCATATCCCTTCCCCAAACACAAGTAAATGTAATTTTAAAAAAAAATACTCCAGGGAACTTTGGTCTGTGAAGTTTCCTGAATGAAGAATGGAGTTAAGGGGAGGAGAAACCTTCAACTTGCCTTCAGCTCTGAGGCAGACATGTCTGTGATGCTGTGACGGGCAGTGCAATTAGTTTTTCTTGGTTGGGGAAGAGTGGAGGTAGATGTAACCCCAAGTGAGAAACAATAAAATAAGATAAAATAAACCAAAGTAAATGTATTGAATGCCTCCTTGGAATTATCCATCTAAAACTCACAATAGACATTTTACTAGGAAACTGTCCTCATTTGCAGACTGTCCCACACCTCAAAAGGAGAAAACAGAGAGCAGAATGGTGGCAGGTCTCTCTGTGTTTATTCTACACCATCTGGTTGATCCCATGTCACTCTTCTAGAGGGGAAACCTGAGGCTTCCTGGAAATATTTTTTCCTTTTACCTTGTTGTTGGCACCAGCTATTTCCAATATTGCCTAGTTCTCAGCCAGACATCCAAACACTAAAAAAAGTCCCTAATTTTCTGAGAAAAATTGGTTTTCTCATTTCTGGAGAGGTCACACTTAGAGTTGCAGTGGCTGAGACAAACAGGTGTTGGTACTGGAAGCAAAGCCCAGAAAGTAGTCACAGGTCTGTTCCTGTTATAAGCCTGTGCAGGAGAAAAGACACACACACACACACACACACACACACACACACACACACACATGCATACACATGTGCATACACACGTGCACACACACATGCACCCACATGCACACACACGCATGTATACACAGACACAGACGCACATGCACATACACACACATGCACACACATATGCACACACAGACACATGTATACACATGTGCACACACACACATGTATACACACATATGTGCACAAACACATGCACACATGCGCATGCACATGCAAACACATGCACACACATACATACACATGCACACACACAATGCACCCGCATTATCACACATGCATGTATACAGACACACACACACACACACACACACACACGCGCATGCACATGCACACAGGCACACACAGACACATGTGCACACACACATATGCACACATGCATGCACACACACGTGCACACATGCACACACACATGCACGTGCACACACACACATGTGCACACAGACACTTGGCTTTGGATGGCAGGAGAACTCTTGGCCAATGATGAGCAGCAGAGTGGTGGTTTTAGCAGTTCTGTGCTGAGGTTGAGCCAGGTTTCTGAGCATGAGGTTCAGCCTCTCTAAGCTCCAGGCAGAATGCTTAAACAAGCTTCTGGACCTCCAGACGGAGAAGCCATCAAGGCCGAGACATGCCCACTGTTCATCGATGTGCTCCAGGCAGATCCTTCGTGAAAACCATCCTATTACTAAAAATCACTGGGGTGCTACTGTGCATTACAGAGAGAATGTTAACAATGTGCTAAGCCAAATTATCCCAAATACCGCTACATCAGCAACCAGTCAATATTAAATGGTTACTCAAAAAAGAGTTACTATTCCTTCATTTATATTAAGTCTTAGAAATATAATGTGGATTCTTCTATGTTGCCTGCCCCAGGGTGGACAAGAACTCAGTGTCCACACGTGGCTGCTGGTGGTTGTGTGCACTGGGGGAGGGTGAGCCTTCTCAGGAAGCCCGCCCAGTTCTTCTAACAGAGCAGCACTTACTTCCACATGTCCCTCCCATTGCCTTCCCATGTCCCATGCTACTCTGCTGGTTTCTGCGCTGTGTCATGTCACCATAGCTTGTATAACTATCTGTGCATCTTCTTATTGTTGTATGCAAATTTTGAATTTTATTCTCTACAAAATATAGTGTCTCAAAGGGTCTTTTTTTCTCCCATTTTTTTTGAAAGAAGGGGACAGCAGGGTCTCATGTAACCCAGGCTGGCCTCAAGTTTTCTGGGTAGTTGGGGGTGACTTCTAGTTTCTACATCCTGAAGATGAGCCACTACATTAGGTTTCTGCATTAGTGGGGATTGAACCCAGAACTTCATGTGTCCTTGAGAAGATGTTCTCTGAGCTGAACAACACCCCCAGCTATCCCCCACGGCTTTTGCTGCTGCTTTCTTGGCATATAGAAGAGTGTCAGTACATAGAATTTGCTCAGGAAGTAGCTTTGTGTTCATAAGGGGAATATATGATCTATGAAACCAAGGCTATTCATAGGGCTTATGTTGGGGTGCAGAGGCTTTAGGAATTACATCATCGACTACCCCATCAGATACCCTGTCTGCCTCTCCCAGGCAGCATCTCTTCACTGCAGTCATTTGTAAACTTGGGGTCCTCTCTCCACACCCCAGTTGTTTCTGTTCCAGTCACTGATGTGCCTTCTATTTTAAGTACTTCTAGTGTATGTACTTAAAGGAAAAAGAAAGACTCCACATCTGTGGGTATCTATTCCTCATCTATGCTAATTTGCCTGTTCTTATGTAATTTGTAAGGTGGAAAGCCTGACATACTATTGCAATCTGGGAAACCAGGGCCGTTTATCAGCCCCTGCCTGCTGCAGCCATTGAATAATTCTCTGCTGCCTGTAAACAGCAGTCTGCCAGATTCATTAAGTCTGATGCATGCAGCCATTCGCCATACAGATAAACTTTGTACAGCTTCCTAGGGCAAGAAATCTTGCATATCTGGAGTTCCCAGCACTGGTCTTTTCCCCTTAGCCTGTGATGAAGGTATGGATGGACTTCCTCAGGGCAATGTCAACCTTTACCAGTCAAAGTTTGAATTCAGAAACTGCAGAGATATGCCCTGTTATTGCAAGAAACCTGGTGTGTTGATACTATATAAAATGCAGACCCCTCTGGGGCTCCTTCTAGCTCAGAAACCCATGTTGGGTTTGTCTTTCCCTTATATGGGGCATGGAATTACACAAGGGACAGGAATGTGTCTTTGTAGCTCTAGATTCTATCCCAGAATCTAAAAAATATATACTTTTGTTGAAAAAATCAGCGAATCAGATACAGTTTGTATGTTTTTTTCTTTTTCTTACATAATTAAGTTTATTCACATTTCTTCAACAAATCTATGAGGAAGTTGTGATTTTTTTTACTCTGAGAGATGGAAATGTTGACCTGCAATGATGATATTCTAAAATACCAGACTCACTTAAAAATGACTCACTTGCATGTTTAAAAATGAAGACGGCAGTGGTGGCACACGCTTTTAATCCTAGCACTTGGGAAGCAGAGGCAGGCAGATTTCTGAGTTTGAAGCCAGCCTAGTTTACAGAGTGAATTCCAGGACAGCCAGGGCTACATAGAGAAACCTTTTCTCTATGAGAAACCCAACCAAACAACCAAACAACCAAACAAAGAAATGGAAGAAGCCATCTCATTCTAAGGCCAGAGATAGTTTTTTAGAGTTTGTACCTAAAGAATCAATACAATACTTTCATGCATCTTAGTGAGGCAGAGTCGGACAATGATTCAGGTCCCATAGCGTGACTTATAGTCTTCTTCCCATTGTTTTTATCCCATGCACAGGAGACACATAGCACATCATCTTATCCTTTGATCTATTAACCAAATCATAAGTTCTTTAAAAAAATTAAGCATATTCATTCATTTACTTTGTGTGTGAATGTATGTGCACATATGTCATAGTGTGAATGTTGAGGACAGAGAACAACATGCTGGAGCCAGTTCTCTCCTCCCACTATGTGACTTCTGGGACTGGAACTCAGCTTGTCAGTCTTGGGGACAACTTCCTTTACCTGCAGATTCCTCTCACAGACCCTAAACTCTCACTTCTTTATTGATAATCTACCTTATGCAGACTTGCTCAAGTTACATAAAATGAGTCATTGGCCAATTGGACCAAGATCTGTTGCCTCTTGGTGTTGTCTGGCTAGTAGAGACTTGTACTGTTTTTGTGTTTTCCAAAGTTTCAAAAGTTAGTTATTGTTCCTAGTACTCCCAAGATCATACTAGGAATGCAATTCTGGAGGCTGGACAAGACGGAGGACCAGAGTTCAGATATGCAGCACCCATGTAAAATCTAGATGGGTATGGTAACCTGAGTTCCAGAGGTGAAGATACTGGATCCCAAGGGCATATGACTAACCCTGGTTCTGCCTGTTGTTCCGTGGCATGGTTCCCTGTCTGTGCAGGAAGGTAACAGCCTTCATAGCATAAGTAGCAGAGAGGACTGAAGGAGGGCAAGTTCATGGGCTGGCCAGCCATCATAAGCATGTGACTAGTGTTTTTGATATTAGAAAATGCTATACCCAGTTCAGAAGGCTGAAGCTGAGAGCAACTTTGGAGTTGAGCCAAAGGCATCATGGGCTGACCCATGTGGGCTATTCCTAGAGGCTGAAATCATCACATAGACCTTTGTTAACTATGGGAAATATCCAGGAGGTTGAAAGGTGCCATGGCAGCAGCTGAAGGCTTTCTGGTGTTAAGCAATTAAAACTTGGATGGCTTGAAGGTGTGGGATTGCCAAGAAGCAGGCAGTAGCTCCCTATCTACAGAAGAAGCCACAGGAAGAGAAGCAGTCTCTATGTTCTTGCTGGCTGCAGAAGAAGGGATTTCTGGAACCCTGGAGGGCATCCAGGATAATAAGGGAGTAAGTATACACCATGGCTCAAATATGTTCAGGAATGTTCTGGATCTTTTCTGGATTGTGTACTAGAGTCAGATGCCACAAGCTTTGTTCTTGGATTTGTCACTTATGCTGGGTGACCTTGGAATGTCACTTCTACCAGTCTTAGTTTTCCCATCTGTAAAGAGATGTACCCACATTTTGAAGACTTAATATGGAATAGTTAGTGTCAAGTTCCTAGGACTGTGCATAGTGTGTAGAAAACCCTCCCCTAATCCTAATCCTCTATGGATTAGGTTTGTCTCTGAATGCTTTTTTCCTCTCCTCCCCCTCCTCCTCCTTCCTCCTCCTCCTCCTTCCTCCTCCTCCTTCTTCCTCCTCCTTCCTCCTCCTCCTTCCTCCTCCTCCTCCTTCCTCCTCCTCCTCCTCCTCCTTCCTCCT
>JADRCC010332225.1:0-13085 GCA_019843855.1 Hylomyscus alleni | reverse complement strand
TCACTTGTGGTTCATTCAAAATCATATTCATATATATATATATATATATATATGTGTGTGTGTGTGTGTGTACATGTATATATATATACGTATACATAATTATGTTTATTTATTATGTGAAAATATATATGCAACTGTCTTCAGGAACAAAAGGACTAATGTAGGTAGGGAAATTTAGGGTGGGCAAAAATTGTAAACATATAATCAATACTTCTATGAATACTTGAAAATACATTTTAAGAAGAAAGAATATATTTTTCTCCCTACAAATATATGTCTGCTTATTGCAAGATAAAGGATTTTAAAAGGGCCAAATATTCAGCACGGTTTAGACATTGCTCTTTTGATTTAAAAAAAAAATGGTATCTTGTTAGAATGTAATTTGGTTTCAAAAAATTCCATGTAGAATGACATACATTGGCTGACCCAACATCCGTATCAGTGTTCCTGAACTAGTGTTAATTCTTTCTTCTGAGTGCTAGATATTGTCTGAAGTACACATCGATGAGGATGAGGATCTACAGAGCAATGATATAGAACAGAAAATTAAGAGTCTATGTCTCTAATAGCATTGATTAAAGACTCCTTCATTAAAGTGTATTATGAAAGCATTAATGTAAAAACATCAAAATGTAATACACCATAGTACTTAGACAACTGGCTATCATCAAAGGGAGAAGAGAATTGACTTGTCATTGCAAACCTTGCTTTTATGGTTTTTGATTGTATTTTATGCATGTGAACGTTTTGCCTGAGTGTATGGATGTGAACCACACTTAATGTCTGGTGCCTTCAGACATCAGAAGACGATATCTGTTCCCCTGAGTCAAGTATTACAGATGGTTATAGACCATCATGTGGATGCTAGGAACTGAAGCCAGATCCCCCAGAAATGCACCCTGTGTGCTTAACCACTGGGCCATCTCTCCTGTCCTGGATTTCAGCTTCTTTGTCAGTCAGCTCTTTGTTCTGGCTGTCATATATCAAGACAAATATCAAATATGATATGAACTTACATATAAGCAGCCTAAATAAAAAATAAATAATAATAATACATAGACATAACTACATTCGACAAAATGTCATTTGTAGATAATGAAATTCATATAGTTAATCTTCTCTTTAACTAATTTAAATAATAAAACATGGGACCAGTGGGGTGGCTTTCCAGGGAAATGCACTTGTCACACAAAGCCTGGTGAACTGGCATGGACTGCAAAGAACCCATAGTAGGTGGACAGAGAAAAACAACTCTTGTAAGTTGTCACCTGATCTCCACATACACATTGCTGCATGTATGCATTCCTATGTGTAGTCATACACATCTCTCTCACACACACAAACACACATATCAATAATAAAAAACAAAAATATATAACATAAAGCAAACATTGTTAGCTTGCAGGCCATACAAAGTGAAATCTTTCTGTGGGGAATAGTGTCTTTGATATGTTTATGTCTTCTGCAACAACAAACTATCTAGCATTCTGGAGAGCGAGTGCTTATCAAAGGATGACTCAAAACTTCTTTTTGCTATTTGTTCTCTTCACAATGCCACCTATATGTTTCTATATGTCACCCACTCAGAACATAACTTCTTTTTTTTCACAGTTTTTTTATCAGATACTTTCTTTGTTTACATGTCAAATAATATCTCCTCTCCCAGTTTCCCCTCTGAAAAAAAAAAAGAAAGAAAAAGAGAGGAAAAAAGGAAAAAACAAACAAACAAACCCCTGTTCCCTCCCTCCTCCTCCTGCTCATCAACCCACCCTCTCCTGCTTCCTGGCCCTGGCATTCCCCTACACTGGGGCCTAGAACCTTCACAGGACCAAGGGCCTCTCCTCCCATTGATGACCGACTTGGCCATCCTCTGCTATACATATGCTGCCGGAGCCATTACTTCTACCACATGTACTCTTTGGTTGGTGGTTTATTCCCTGGGAACTCTGGGGGTACTAGTTAGTTCATATTGGTGTTCATTCTAAGGGGCTGAAAACCCTACAGCTTCTTGGGTCCTGTGAGCATCCACTTCTGTATTAGTCAGGCACTAGTAGAGCCTCTCAGGAGACAGCTATATCAGGCTCCTGTCATCTAGCACTTGTTTGCATCCACAATAGTGTCTGGATTTGATGACTGAATATGGGAAGGATTCCCAGGTGGAGCAGTGTCTGGATTGTCCTTCCTTCAGTCTCTGCTCCATAGTTCGTCTCTCCAACTCCTTCCATGGGTATTTTGATCCCCCTTTTAAGAAGGAATGAAGTATCCATACTTTGGTCTTCCTTCTTGAGTTTTTTGTGGAGAGCATAACTTCTGGATGGTTGGGGATTTCTTTTAGATATTCGTCCCTCCCTTCCTTCATTCCTCCCCATCTCTCTGTCTGTGTCTCTCTGTCTCTCTGTGTCTCTGTCTCTCTGTCCGTGTCTCTGTGTCTCTGTCTCTGTCTCCCTCTGTGTCTCTGCCTCTGTCTCTCTGTCTGTGTCTCTGTCTCTCTCTGTGTGTCTGTCTCTCTGTCTCTCTCTGCCTCTGCCTCTGTCTGTCTCTGTCTCTGTCTCTCTCTGTCTCTGTGTCTCTCTCTCTCTCTCTCTCTCTCCCTCTCTCTCTCTCTCTCTCTCTCATTTAAAACAGTGTCTAGAATATAGGTGCCCTTAGACTTTGCTGAATTACTCAAATTATGAGAATGACCTGCCAGGAAAAAAAAAGACCAAATAATTCAGAAGTAGACATGGGCTTTTCACATTTTCCATCGTCATCTGTTTCATTCATGAGCACCCATGAGAGGTTCAGGGGATTATATCCCCACTAAACCAGCTGATCTACAGCAATCCTAGAACTAGGGAAGCTTGGCTTACCTTTACTTGTCTCCCAGACTGAACTCTGTTCTCTTTACGGGGAGGTGCTGCATTTATCTCTAAACCTGTAGCCCATAGCACACTATTTAGCATATAGCACAGATCAATTAATAATGGCTAAAATGTACTCACAAGAAATGAAAACAAAGCCTTTTAAAACCAAAGTGCTCTTTTCAAGGCATTTCTCCATGCAGACCTAAAAACAGAAGCAGCTGGCTGTGAACCTGTCTCCCAGGGAAGTGAATTTGTAAACCTAGTTCTTTAATTTCTCCTCCTACAATACTTGTCTTCCTTCCTGTCCCCTGTAAAACGTTTATGATAAAAGTTTTTTAAATGGATCCAGATCCAGATTAACTTCTTCATCTGTTTATTGAGCACATGCTGCTATTCCTTTACATGTTTTCCGCATGATTCTTCATGGGAAAATAAAATGTATTATCTACAAAAGACCCTGGCATTGAGCGTGGTCTAAAATATGGACTGAGGATGTAGAAAATTTAAATGTAACCAGTAGGAGTTGGGCTGCCTAAACAATTTCTTAGAATCTAATCATTTCTGACAACTAATCCTTGGCTTTTTATAGATGTGAAGGCCTAGTTTACGAATAATGTATTTCCTGGTAACTTAACTTAATTAAACTTACTTATGCTGAGAGCACTCAAAGGTTCTCAGCCAAGCTAACCAACTTCTAAAAACCTGGCGCTGAGTGAGAAAAAAAAATCCCTTAATAGCAGTCAAGGGAACACAATATGCTTAGGTTACAGTGGAGCGAGCACCTGGTGCCCAGAGGCCACTCTTCTGTGTAAATTAATGAATTAAAAAGGGAAAAGAACAAGATTTAACGCTTTAGGATGACATGTGAGAATTCCAACAGGTGGAAGACAAAATCAATAATGAAGCACTTATTACATATAACGATGGCATCATTAAATTATGTCAAAGATGCAAAGCATATCTATATAATTTAAAAATAGTGTTTTGTAACGAGTAGGTGTCCTACAAAATAAGCATTTAAGAATTTTATATGTGAGACCTTTACATTTGTCAGCAATGGCACTGGTACTAATATTTAGAAAGTCTATGTTTGCTATGTCAAACATCCAAATGTTTATAATATGAGAAGGGATTTATTGATGAACAGACTAAATGTGAAAGTCAAGAAAACACTCATAATCTAAAGTAAAGGTGAGCCACTGTTTTTATACAGGATGTAACTCTGCTGGCTAGCCTTTAACTTGCTATATAGCCTAGGCTGGTCTCGTACTCACAAAGATCTACCTACCTTGGCATCCTACTACTAAGGGCATGTACTACCACACTACCTAGTTCTTTTTACTAACTCCCCCCCCCCACTTAAGAGTTTTCATTCATTTCAACATAAATCAACTGTTATATTGGGGGTTCATTAGTAAATGATTAATAATAAAATAACTAACGTTTATAAAAAGGCTTTTTCTCTTGTAATTTTAAACTTAGTCTTCTAATGGCTACTATAGTAAGAAATGCTGTTGGTACATCTGATCCTCAAGCAGGAAGAGTATCAATTATCAGGATGAGATCAAATAAATCTGAACAGGGCTCTCTGTTTTTGCTTTTCACTGTAAGTCTTATGAAAACATGCTATTTCTCAAAAATGTTTAATAATCCATTGTATTAGAAATTGTAAGGTAATTCATTTGCTGTTAAGCATCTATTGCAAAGGAAGTGTGTGAAAGGTGCTATTTGATAGAGAAAACATTTTACACTTGGGGTATATCATCCTAAAATGCAAACACACCATTAGTCTAAGCAGGATACATGGTTGTATGCTAGTTCTGAAAACTGCAAATACTGGTTGACAGAAACAGCACAATATACGTAACATCCAGAGACTCTAAGAAGATCATCTTAGTAGCTATCAAATAGCACAAGAAAACATTTTACATTATTTGTAAGGAGGGTACCCAAAACAAGTCAAGAAAACAAAGAAATTTCATAACTGAAAGTTCAGTTCTTTTTCCCAATCAACTATACTGATGAGACTTACCAGCTTTCTATTATAAGACTGTTGGCCTTTGATGAGGTTCTACAAGGGCAACTACAAATAAGGTAAGAAATGTTCCACCTCAAACTCTTTAACAAATAACCTATGTTTCTCATAAAGGCTATTTTTGTTACAATTATACTATTATTTTAAAGTAAAATATGTTCATTTATAAATGGTATGCATGCATATACCAGTGTAACTGTTTTGCTGTTGTCAGTGATTAAGATAGTAACAAGGTAGTAAACTGATAAGAAATGTTGGCAACTGAACAATGGTCAGGATTTATCTGATAAGGAAATGGGAAAAAGTTTATAACATACTCACTATAAGGATATGTACTCACTGAATATATTCACTTATGCTCATTTTCCATTTATAGGTAAATTTCTCAAATTGTTATAAAACTGTATTTCCTGTATACAACATGTTCTAAAAAAAAGAATACAGCTGGTCTGTGGTGGTGCACGCCTTTAGTCCCAGCACTTGGGAGGAAGAGGCAGGTGGATTTCTGAGTTCAAGGCCAGCCTGGTCTACAGAGTGAGTTTGAGTCCAGGACAGCCAGGACTACACAGAGAAACCCTGTCTTGAAAAACCAAAAATAAATAAATAAATAAATAAATAAATAAATAAATAAATAAGAATACATTGTTCAGTGACTAAGTCTAGTTCATTATTATGTATTGTGCAGAGAATACTTTTTATTAAACTTTCACATTGTCAATATAATATATTATCAATTATAGTTATTACTTTATACAATAGATCTCTGTTAACTTATGTTCCATAGCTACCCTAAGTCATATAATCCTTTGTCAACTATTTCTCTAATTTTCCCCCAACTACAACAACAATAGCTAGTTGTTATTATCAATTTGTTACAATGTAGAGAGTCCTGGAAAGAAGGAATCTATGTTGAAGAATTGACTCAATTGGGCTAGCTTGTAATCATCTCTGGAAAAAAATCTCTTGGCATCAGTCAGCACAACTATTTTACAGTGGAAAAAATGGGGGGGGGGGAAGGAATGGAAACACTTGTGTACACGAATAGAAGAATCTGAACATGAGAACAAAATCATCCATGTTAACAAGATGCAATAAAGTCCAGTAAGTACAGAATCTAAAAGCAAGGGAAATGTGGTAGTAGAGACTCATGAATGTTCTCTTCTGATCCTTTCATTTTATTCAATAATTAAGCAACAAAGTCATTGGGAGAGAAGTATAGGGAAGAATTCTAACATTTCAGCAGCAAAGAGATTAAATAATCACCAAAGTGCATAGGTGTAAGAACAGTGTAGACATTTAAATTGACTAAGTAAAGCAGAGGTTTTTTTTTTCATTCATTTATTTTTTCATTTCACATTCTGGTCAGTGCCTCATCCCCACTCCTGTCTTAACCTGTGAGTTGTAACTCTTTGGGAGGTTGGTTGCATATCAGATATCTTGCACATCAGATATTTACATTATGATTCATAACAATATGAAAGTTACAGTTATGAAGTAGCAATGAAATAATTTTATGGGTGGGGGTCAGCACAACATGAGGAACTGTATTAAAGGGCTGCAGTTTAAGAAAGGTTGAGAACCACTGGTCTAAAGACATAAAGACCCATGTTGTGCTATGGGAAAGGAATCTGTCTCAGAATTATTATGGATATACTGGATATGAATGGGCAAAGCTACTCTTATCTGAAGAGAAATGGAGGAGCAATGGATCTGGGGAAAAGGGGAGGTGGGGAAGAAACTGGTAACAATGGAGGGAGAAAAGGCTACATTTGGTATGTATTGTATGAGAGAATAAAGATGTAGATAAATAGATGGATGGATGGATGGATGGGTGGATGGATGGATGGATGGATGGGAGGGTGGGTGGGTGGGTGGGAGGGAGGGAGGGAAGGATGGATGGATGGATGGATGGATGGATGGATGGATGGATGGATGGATGGGTGGGTGAGATGGAGGGAGGGAAAGGGAGGGAGGGAGGGATGGATGGATGGATGGATGGATGGATGGATGGATGGATGGATAGATGGATGGATGGATGGATGGATGATGGAAGGACAGATGGACAGAGCTGGCAAAGGCTAGAAAATGGGCAGAAGAGTAGTTAGCAGTTAGGAAGCAATCTTAGAACCATGAGAAATAACTATAGGAAGGATTGTCAAAGCAAGAATTCAAAACAGCTAGTAGATGAGTAAGGACATGGATACAGAAGCTGAACCAATATGATCTGACTACAACTAATATTTAAATGAAAAAAGTATGGAGTAGGAAATGGCCCTGTACTGTTGAATTTAAAGGAACTTGGGTATAGCAAGGGCACTGAATCCAGAAGACACTGTCAATGCTGTAAGAAGTACTAGCCAAACTCATCAGCATCTTAAAGCAATAAACATAAGTGTTCAGTGAAAGAGAGAAAAATGAGAAAGACAGAAAATGTTATTAACAAAATCATCTCAAGGTATATTTCCGGTTTTGTTACTATTATAATCACTATTAATAAAGACAGGACAACGGAGGAGTAAACTCATTGAGAAATATTAATAATGTAAGATGTAATAGGGCATGTTTGATAAAGGAAGGGATGCTACAAATGTTATTGAATTCTTTATATGAAATGCATGTTCATACATCAGATTAATACGTTAAATTAACAAATCATGTTTTGGTATCTCTAAAAGAGATCTGGTCAAGCTAACCAATGTGAGATTACCCACTGTTCCATTTATCCCTTTTCCAGATTTTAAAAAAAAAATTGTTGAATAATCTATATATTATACTTATTATTTTAGAAATAGTTTAGAGTGCACAAAAAGAAACATAAGAAGTACACTATAAAATGTAAGTTTTATGACTGTTGCTAAGGGATAGCGTTAGGATAGGGGTTAGGGTTTAATTCCTTGGTTCCAATTACCATATTGTTGTTTGTTTTAAACTGTACCTTCCCAACTGTATTTTATGTACTCAACAGACCTTATAGACTTAGGCTCACTTTGCTTTGGACCAGCAAGCATGCAAATTAGTTAACTGAAAAATTGATTTGTTATGTCACAAACTACAAAGTACTAGACAACAAAGAGAAATAAATCTGTTCCTAATTTTAGGCACTATGATTAGGACAGACATTCTAGCAAATAAAAGTACAATCTCCAATATTCGTGGAAATAATATTGTTATCGCAACAAGGTTTAGGTCTATTGTTTATATGACATAAAACCTCCCCACAAACACTCCTCTTTAAGATGCAGCGTTATTCTGGACACATGTAGTTTAAAATGACAATGAAATTAGAGGTCAAACTCACCATCATTTTCTCAAAGAGGTCCAGAACTTCCTTTTCAGACAAAATCAGAGATCGCTCATCTTGTAATGTCTGGACTGGAGGAATCTCACCCACTGCAACTTGAGAATCAATAGGATGCTGAATAAGAGGTTTTTCTCTTTTAACGGCAGATTTTCTGAAACTTGTAATTCGGTCACGCTACAGAGAAAAAGAAGGAAAAAAAAAGCCCTAAGAAAAGGATCAGGAGCCGTGAACAAGAAGAATGAAAGCATTTAACTGGAATTTAGTATAATATATATTATTATTGTCTCTTGACAAAATGTTATTGTAAACAGCAAGCACCAGTTAGAGGTTGGACTATTTTGTAACCTTGAAGTCGTTCTTGAGCTTCAGAAGCCTAGGGGTGAGAAAGCATTCCTTGAAAGTAATACTTAAGTCACTTGTCATTTCTTTTTTTACACAGGAAGTAAGTGAAGAGACATTCACAATCTTGTGGTGGTTGTTTTGGGGAGAATGAGGCTTTGGTGGCGACTTCAGTGCTATGGAAAGGGAGAATGGGAATGGAGCGACTGGTAACAAACTCAAAGGGAAACTTAGGGTAATGTTTTTTCTTCTGCATACTGTAAAAAACTGTGACAAGTATATATGAATAACTGTCATTTTAACAGTTAACTAAACTGAATACCATGGAGTCCGAAGACAGACACAGTGAGTATAAATCCAAACTGGAAAATCACTAACTCAGAATCAGTCAGGGAAAGAAGATACCTTCTCTCTCATTGTTTCCTCTTCTTATACTGTAGATAATTGTGAGAGTCAAATATGCTTGGTGGGTGTTGATTCTATTAATTATTGTTATTACCATATTCCTAACCTTTTTATTTCCCAAATCACTGCCACCAGTAGGAAGTAAAATAAAGCTAAAGCAGTCATTTCATTTGTTGAATACATAAACAGAAATATTTCCTTCTTCCTTTAAATATTAGCTGATGCACTCACTACTTTACAGGTATTTCCTTTAAGCTAGTAATACCATGTAAAATCTCTAACAATTAGCTTGCTCTTTCATACCAAGTGAGTCAAGGACTTTAGCTGCTTGTCAACAGGCCATCTGATTTAAAAATCACCAAATATTTGACATCAAACATTAGTAATATTCATAAAACTGAAGACAACTCAGTTTTATTCAGGTGTCTGTTAGGAAGCACATGCAATGTCATCAGGTTACAAATACACAACCAGACATGTTAGCTATGAGGACAGTGAATACATACTGCCATGCTACCACAATCCTTTTAAATAACCTTAAGAATATGAAAGCGTTCCAGACATTATTACAGTTTATGTTTGTTGACCCCCTAAGAGAACATAGTCTTTATTTTATTGGTTGAAATAATGGGTGTTTTTTTTGCACGTGTACTTTGAAGAAAGCAGTTTTAAGCAGCTTACTTGGGATTACAAAAATTATTTGAGTACATGGTTGCTTACAAAGAGATTATAGAAACCACAATATTTTAGAGCTGGGAAGAAAAATGAAATGCCATCCAAACCAACATCCTCAATTCACAGAACAGGTGACTCCCTTAAATATATGAGTCCCTACTTCTGATCTCAGTGTGCTCATTACAATTATTTCTTTAAAATTATTTGAACTGTATTATTAAATGTTGTGTTAACTCTTTGAGGAAAGTTAAGTTGGTTTAGATAAGTAATCTCTTCATACAACTCAAGAAAAACAATTTTAGTAATCCCAAATAAACTGAGTCAAATTTACTTAAAGATATAGTGGACATGAAAGCATTTAAATATGCAGTTGGCCATTAAATTAATATATCTTTTCTCCATTCAGTTTGTACCACTTAAGAGTATTTATACTGAATATCAGTATTAGTAAAATACAGACTTGAGCTTTCTACACCTTTCATTTTAATGTAAAAAATGGCTTTTTAGTTCAGCTATATTTTGGTAAGAAAATGAAGTTAAGTTATATACCTTTATTTCCATAAAACAGTAATATGATCTTATTTTTTTGTTGATAGGTAAGTTCATATAAAAAACTTGAAACTTTTAAAATATCACTCAGGAAAGTTTAGGTATAAAGAAAACATTTAAATCTTAACTAGTAACTTTTAATAAGAATTACTATGGTAGTTTGAGCTCAAAAATATATAAGCTTTTTAAATTCAATAGCACATATTTGATTTGTAAACAAATTCTTCTAATATCAGAATTTAATATACTCACAATATATTTACCTACCAATAAAGAAAACAGCCATGTTTTTATAGTGTCTATATGTATATACCAAAATATTTTTTATTATATATTACCATGATAAAAAACATAGCTGGAATCTGACCCAATTATTTGGGTAATTTTGGGGCAGTTGTTTCTTTTTATAAAGGTGGAGCAGGGCACTACATAGCCCTCGCTAATCTAGAACTCTCTACATATACCAGGCTGACCTCCAACTGGAAGCAATCCTTCTTCAGTCTCTGAAATGTTAGATTTACAGGTATGGATCACTGTGCCTAGCTATAATTGTTTATGTTAATATATGAAAAGGGGAAATTACTCTATTGGCAAAGATCCTATTCTGTTCTATTTTCTAAACATCCAGTCACTTTATGTGCTACATATATATGCTTTAATGTCCACTTTTTAAATAAAAATGTAACATGCATAAGCAATGCAATAACATGCTGCTAATACCACCTTACCACATCATCTGCCAGAGTTTTTATTTGAATGTTCTATTAAAACCAAAAAGAAACAAACAAAAGAAAATAACAGTCAGAAAAGAAAAATTCATAAGTCAAACAAGACAACAATAATTAAAGAAATTCAATCAATCTCATCTTTTATCAAATTAAATTGTCAAAAAATAAAATTCAACAAACAATTAATACATCCATTACATAATGGGAAAAAATATGGTAGAAATTACAAATGAAGGTTTGGTTGGAGGGAGGGTTATCTATTAGATTTTAAATGTGGACACTAAGATCCAACTTTCATATCTATATCCGATAGTACCACAACAGTATTAAAATACTACAAAGCTGTAAGCAAAATTCTGTTCCCTCACAGTCTTTGAAAAAGTTCTGTAATGAATAGTGCCTTTAAAACACAGTAACTATTTCACATATAGCAAACATTACTTAATGAGTAAAATATTAAAATGTAACAAAACAATTAAATAAACTTCAGAATTCAGAAGATAATTCCAAATCTTATGATAGCATGCAATCAGAATAAAGTCGAGATTTAACTGTATTAAGTATAGCCACACATTTCTTCATGTTGACGTTATATCTATAGAAATGCATAATAAATGGCATCATTATATAATATCAGAGTCCACTCAAGCAAACTAGGATGACACAGATAATATACTCTTGCAGGGTCAGCATCACATGTGCAGTCCTTTCTGACTTGTTTCACATTCTGTTTCTCACAGAAGACGCTGAATAAAGTGTATCTACTCATAGATATTGGCATGAATTTTTACTAAGTAAAATACACATCTTTCACTACAGAGGATTGCATTGGGAGTTTTCAGTAAGTCAAAACTGCTTGATCTCACAATCTCAGGAAATTGCCTTCAATTACTACTATCCACTCTGTGCTATTGAAAACCATCCTAACCTAGAACAACCATGGCAAATGCACTAGTAGATGTATGGATCTTTTTTGTATTTTGAAAGCTTCAATTCCCTCAGGAATCTAAACTTCTCCTGTACTAAATCATCATATAACTCAATAAATCTTTATTGCCTGGGGTGGGGGGAAGAGTAGCTTAGAAGGTGGCTTAGTAGGGAAAGTGCTCACTGAATAAACATGAAAACTTGAGTTTGAAACTCTATTATAAGGCACCATAAGCCAGGTGCAGTACTGTGTATCTATAATCCCACTACTCCAGCAAAATGAGAGGCTGTGACAAGAGAACCCATGAAAGCTAGTGGATTAACTGCTCATGCAGAAAGGAACAACAAAGAGGTCCTGGCTCAAACTAAATAAGGAGCTGAGGGCTAAGAAATACCCAAAATAGTCCTCTGATCTCCGCTCACCCACAAACATGCTCCGTCATGCAAGCGCACACACCACACACACATACACACACACAAATAAGTACATCACGCAAAAGCACAAAAGATTATGAGGGGGATCATTTAAATCAAAACTAAAGCAATCTTTAAAAAAAATCAATTCACCATATAACTTTCTCCTCCAACTCCTTTCTCTTGAGTTTTCTGGTGAGCTATAGAAAAGTTTCATGTACAGTGATAGATGTGACCTGAAGTGACCCTACTAACATCTGACATGAGCCTGTCCATCTGGTTTTTTCGATAGATTAACGCTTTAAGCAACTTCTGCTTTCCTTTTCTCCCATTCCTTTGAGGTTATATAGTCATGACTCAAAACATTTACATTTCCAAATCGGGAATATAAATTAGAAGAAAAATATTTGCTTTAGTCAAATTCCTATGTTAAGACACATGTATGTCAGAAATGATTCAACACTGTTTCTCAATTAAACATATGTTGACAATTTAATCAGTAGAAAGAAAGCACAAGGAAAATAGAAATGCTAGCTAGCTATCTTTTCACTTGGTTTTACAGGAAGAGTCTAGAATCTTCTCACATTTATCTACTTTGAATCAATATTCTTTTTGTTCACAATAGGCCACATAATATGGACAATTAAAGTTGAGTGAAATTTAAGATAATCTAAGCAAAACGTCTCATTTTACAAATAAGAGTGTACCATTTATGCTAATGATATCCCTGTATTCCATTTTCTATGCTGAAGACTTCTACATTAAGTCACTCTCTATTTCCAATAGCCTAGCAACAGACTGTTCAGTAACACACGTGCACACATGTGCACACACACACACACACACACACACACACACACACACACACA
>JADRCC010332180.1:0-12927 GCA_019843855.1 Hylomyscus alleni | reverse complement strand
AGAGGGGAAGGGGGAGGGAGAAGGAGAGGGGGGGAGGGAGAGGGAGAGGGGGGAGGGAGAGGGAGAGGCAGAAGGGGAAGGGAAAGAGGGGGAGAGGGGGAGGGAGAGGGGAAAGGGAGAGGGGGAAGGAGTAGGAAGAGGAAGGGGGAGAGGGAGAGGGAGGGAGAGAGGGAGAGGGGAGAGAGAGGGGGAGGGGGAGGGGGAAGGAGAGGGGGAGGGGGGAGGGAGAGGGAAAGGGAGGAGGGAAGTGGAATTGAGGAAGGGATCAACAGGGAGAGAACAAGGAAATATCAGGAGAAGAGAGATGGACCACAAAAATGGATTAAAAAAATCTACATAATATAGGGATATTGTCTGGGAGAAAGGCTGACCAGCTTGGATGTTTAAAATGGAGTAATAATTACTCAATATTTGTCTCAAGACAACTTTAATAAATCTTAGTCTCACTGTGTGGTTATTTGGAGAGCTAATTGGTTAAGGAATATCCCCCATCATATTAATTTTATAAATCAATGTTAATGTAATAATCATTTAACCAAATGTTATTATTATTAATCCCCATGGACCATTGGCTTTTGGGTTTGATTTTATCATCTTAAAATTTACCTTCCTAAACTCTATGACGCCACAATGAGGCTGAAATTTATTTACCCCATTGAATAACCAGACCCAATCATATTCTTCCACCAGGAACACAATTAGGAAAACAAAATTCTGTGTACAGACTGGATACCTTTTTATTTGCCCAGTGTTCCTGTGCTGTTACTTATCCAGTGACTCTTAGCTCCCTGATAACAATTAGTTCTACTTCCCCATATCACTTCTGCATGTTACAACTTGGCTCCTTCAGTCCCCTGAAAGAAGCCAGCACAGTAGCGAGGTAGAACTTTCAGTGTCCCTGGACCCTGTCTCTACTGTCCATCACCTTTCCTGCACCCAACAGCATGTAACCCACTTTGTGATGTTAAATTTGTGTTTTCTTCATTGTGATTAGTTTTTCTAATGTCATGGTGTGTAGACCCTTGCTTCTACTGATTGCTATCACAATAATCAATATGAGTTCTGTTTTCTTGATTCAGATACCTACATGATGCCAGTCAAACCAACAATTCTAATATTTTAATTGAAATGGTTCATCCTTAAGAAACAGTCTGAAAATTAAGAGGGGGCAGATTTTATTGATACTTATGCAATTTGGAGGTAAAATCAAATTTGTTTTGACTTTGTGCAAGGAATTCAACATAAAGAACTAATTCACATTTGTAATATCTGTGTACCACTTGTCTTTATAAAGCTGATTTGAAGTCAGCCTGTGAGAATGAATATTGAAATCTGAGAAGAATAAAGTTAAATACTGGTTTCCATTATAAAATAAATAATTTACATTAATCCAAAATTATTCTCTCCTGCTGTGAAAATTTCAGAATTTTATTGCTTTGAATGTACTATAGGAAAATATTTCCCATTGACTGATATGCACTTTATATGTGAACTATATATAAACCTTTTTTACAACTAAATAAAAAATCTAAGTTATAATTATTAAAATTAGTCACATATTCTCAGCTTTTCATACCGTTATTTTCTTTAATACCTCTGAATATTTTTAGAAATCTCTTCTAAGAAAATAGTAGGTAGGAATAAGATTTTTAGAGGGTTGATATAAAATACATCCCAACAATAGTCCGAGCACTTTCTTTCTCAATAGGATACAGATTTCCCCATAACAAAGAAAGACATGAAGTAGTCTCTACTTAGAGCTCATTTCCATCTGTGTGACTGCACTCAGTCCTAATCTACTTTCTCTCAAAATACTAAATTCTCATTGATCTTAGGAGCTCTGTTCATGACTGTTTTTAAGAGTCTGATTCCTTGTTTGTACCATAAAATTTGATAATTTCAAACACCGCTTTCCCTTTCCTTCAGACATCTGTGCACATTGATAAGAAAATCCTGATGTTTCTGTCTTCAGCAGTAATGTTAAATGACTGTCTCCTTAGCCTTTGCAAGATGATACAACCGCGGTGGGGGGAGTGTACCATAAGAAGGACAGCGGCAAGGACCACTGTCTCTGGAAACTCCTTTAATAGGTTCTGCTACCATTTAGGGCTGGCTAGTCCTGACTCTGGCATGCCGGCACACTTGTGCATGGATCATCTGGGATGCTTTTTGCGGGGGTGCTGCCTTCCATGATGCTCTGTTACAGACACATCAACTGGTGAAAAATGAGAGCATGAGTATGACGCCTTCTTTAAAATGACTAATGAGACCCCCACCTGTGTGTTTTGGGGTGAATAAATATATCCCCATTTCTGTTTTTTTTTTCATTTTTTATTGGTTATTTTATATCTTTACATTTCAAAAGTTATCCCTTGCCCAGTTTCCCTTCCACAAGCTCCCTAAAACCTCCTCCATCCCTCCTGCCTCTAGGAGGGTGCTCGACCACCCACCCACCCACTCCTGCCTCAGCGGCCTAGGCCTAACATTCCCCTATCCCGGTCCTGCCAGAGCCTGACCAATACAGATGTAGATGTACAGAGCATGGACTGAGTGTGGACTGAGTGTGGGAGATTCCAATGAGGAAGTTAGGGCAAGGACTGTAAGAGCTGAAGGGGTTTGTAACCTCATAGGAAGAACAACAGTATCAACCAACCAGACCCCCCCCAAAAAAGAAATATGTCCCATTTCGATACAACCCCTAAGTGATTGTGAGTTCAGATGTGCAACTTTTAGCCTTCTAATATTTGCTGTTTCCTACCCAGACATATGTCTGCGAATTTTAATGTGCCCAGAGTAAAGAACCACCTTGCTCCACCCGTAGAGAAGACCAACACACTAAAGTGGGCCCCAAATGGAGATAATTTCAGCACACACACACTTTACCAAGTATATTTAGACTAACTGTGGTTATTGTCAAGTTTCCACCTCCGACAGCCTCAAGCAGAGACGTCTGGTCCTTGGATATGGGTGCTTGGGATCTGGACTCTGACTTCTGCTCTTATGCAGCATGCAGTTTGCATACTGACCCTTCTCACAAACCACAAGGGAATCCACCTAGAAAAGATCAGGGGTCATCATAACGGCACTGGGATCCCCAGTAAATGACACATTAAAGGTAGCGATAGGGATATGTATTAGCTATTATATATTGTAATCATAAATTGTACACCATATAGTATATATGAAATTAATTCTTTTCAATGGATATCCACAACAATATTGTTAGATTACATGGAGTTTATTTTTTTGTGGAAAAATAACTTTTATTTTTAACTTTTAAACTTATTTCACCTGTCTATTTATTTAGTTCCGTGCTCTCTATCCTTTTGACATCACAGCAAATGAATTCTCACCCTTATTGGTTATTGGTATTTATATCAACGTATTCTTTTTCTTATTCTCGTTGATCTTAACATATATTTAATATCAATCTTATTTCCACAATGGAAAGACCACACCCCACTGTCAACTAAAGTCGGCTTGCTCCTTGGCCATACTGCTCTTCTCTCTACCCATGGTAGATACGCTTGGCAGTTTGAGCTTTTTACCCCGGGGTGCTCCAGTGTGGTGGTTTCTCCACACCCTCACTTACAGAATCTAAATGAAGAAGATATGATTTTTGACTTCTGATCCTCTACTGTTCTGCCTGGCACATGCTAGATGGCCCCTAAATATTATCAATTTTGTGATACGATTATGTGAATCAAGCATTCTTTGGATTGTGCTTGGCTGGAGGCAGTCTTTGCAAATAAATTACTAAAATCACTTTAAATTAATTACCATCATTTACTTTTCCTGTGAGCTTTCTCATTATTGGGCCCAGAAGGAGAAAAATAGTATTGAGAAATGGCTAATTTTAATCTCCTACCGACTATTTTTAGATATTATGAGGAAAATAATATAGCACGTCTTGGTTACTGATGAGAAGTAAAACTTCGGAAGTCATCCTGTTTGTTCAAGAGGATGCAGCAAGTGTTGGTTGGCGAGCTTGATGGGAAGGGATGAGCCATAAGAAAAGCCTTTTTCCTATACTGATTGGGAGACTATATCCTTATGCAAGAGCTGACAGTGACGAAGGGAGTTCACTGCTTGCAAGCACTTAAGATCCTGAATAATAATCTTCCCTGGAAAAACACCAGAATATAATAGGTTTTATACATCTTTTTTAAAGAAAAAAACTGAATGCATGCATTGTTTCTCCATTAACTAACCCACTGAACAGGAGTATGTAAATTAACATCCTCAAGAGGGAATTTTTTAAGCTACTTGTACAAGACTGCGCTTGGCCTATATATGAATTAATGTAATCTCATCCCCCTTTGTTTACATTAAATGTATTGGCTCCAAGGCAGATCATATCTATTTCTACATTTGCCAACTTTTGTCCATACAGTAAGAAAAATATGTTCAATTACTAAATGCTAATTCTCTAAGAAAGAGGATATAAGGAATTCAAAATTTTCATTGCAGACTTGGTTCGTTACTTAATTTCATAAAGTACCTGATACCAATTCCCTTCCTAATTAGTGCATTTAATATTCCATTTATCCCAATTTGATAATGGATGTTTGCATGGTATCTAGTTTATTAGTGATTATTAATTTTCCTATTGTTTCATCTGTAATTCATAGAGATAATAAACCACTAGTTATTTTAAACATACATTCAAATTAATATGAAACAAGAAAATAAAAAAGATAAAGCTTATCCAACGTCTGATTAGAAGGAAGGGATCAGGGTAATGCTATCCATCTAAATTAATTATTTGTTGTTAGCACAAGATTTGTTTTTCCATTTCCAGGTAGTAGGGCTAAAGCAAGAAGTATTTATGTGTTGTTAAATGGAAATGTTTTCTTTTGCTGCAATATAGTTTAAGGATTTCAGTTCCAGAATTTTAGATTTTTTTAAGATTGTATAGCACAAGCTTAAAGAGATTATAGTTTTATATAAAAGGTTCATAATATTGTTATTCGTGACATTTATAATGCTATTAATTAAAATAATAGCATTGCTTTCTAGTATCACCGATTTGTAATCAATTATACATCAACATACACAGAGCAAAATAAAATGGTAGGAAATTTAAAGTCTATCAATATGTTTGCAATAGTATACATAATACTCAGTTTAGAAAAGTATATACTAAAATTTTAGGGATATATCTGCAATTACATCTCCACTAAATTAGTTAAATACAAAAAAAAATTCTTGCATTAGAACCTCAGAACTTATGAATTCACTGAAAGACACTTAAAAGCACTTCAGGATGGCCTTGTGAGACATAAATGGGAGGAGTGGCCCTTGGTCCTGGGAAGGCTCCATGTCCCAGTGTGGGGGAATGCCAGGATGGGAGGCAGGAGTGGGTGGCAGGTGGGTGAGCACCCTCATAGACGCAGGGGGAGGGGGGTGGGATAGGGAGTAACTGAAGGGGAAACCAGGAAAGGGAATAACATTTGAAATGTGAATAAATAAAACAAAAAAAGCACGAAGAAAAGCACTTCAACGTGGGTTTTTTATTGATGTTGTAATGTTTTCCATTTCTGCACGCACGTGTAGTGATACATAAAAATTAAGTGGAAATTTTCCAAGATATAGTGAGAACAATGTCAGAAAAAGCTTAGATCCAGGCTTGAAAGATGCCCTGTCATGAGTGTGAGAATCCAGGTATGCAAAAACATAGTCACTGGCATGAATTATCCTGTTACTGAGAAGTATAAAAGATACATATAGAAGATACATATTATTATCATTGGTATTCTACCGAGGACTTTGAAAACTTTATTATCTGTGTATGTGTATACAAAATGATTTTCCTTATGATGTCAGAGCAATGTCTTTTCCTGCTATCCTCCACACAAATTTCTTATGCATCTACTGATTTGTATACTGTTAACAGCATCCTGTTAAAGAGGAGAGCCATGAGTATTGAAAATATGGCTAAATAAACATTATACAGCAAATTCCCTTTTACTTAAATCCTATTTTTCTGTATTTGATTCATCAACATTACATTACAACACCTTCATTTTTGCATTTTAGTGACTTTAGTTTTTAAAGATATGTTTTTCATTATTCTTTAATCTTTTTTACATTCCAGTCATCATCCCCTTCCCATGCTGCCCTCTGACTATTCCTCATGTCATTCCTCCTCCCCGACCTCCAAGAGGATGTCCCCACCCTCATCCCCATCCCTACCAGACCTTCCCACTCCCTGGAACTTCAAGTCTTTCATCTTATAGAGCACCGATAAATAGCATATTTTTAATATTTTATAAAGTTATCTTTTATCTACTTTGTCATAGAGTTTTGTTCCACTTGCTGTAATTTAGACAAACATATCATTTCTTTGTTTACTATCGTCATTAGTTAGATAACAGCTTCTTTTTATAAAAAACATATTTATTTTATGTATATGAGTACAATGTAACTGTCTCTAGACACAACAGAAGAGGGTATCAGATCCCATTACAGATGGTTGTGAACCACCATGTGGTTGCTGGGAATTGAACTCAGGACCTTTGGAAGGGCAGTCAGTGCTCTAAACTGCTGAGCCATCTCTCCAGCCCAAGACTTCAGTTTAAATCTACAGTCACTTCATATAAGCCACACATGAAAAATGCACATGGTAATTTTGAATGTTCTTTTACTCATATGAGATAGCAATGCACAACTAGCTCAAATAAAACTTAATGCTAGTTTCAATTTATTCAATACTCCAAACATTATTATTTGGAGTACTAGATTCATAATCATTTCTCATGTATTTCATGTATTTCACTGTCATTAAGCTCAGATATTCATTGGGTATACTCCATCTGAACTTATATGAAGAATGTTTTGCATGCCCATAGCCACTTATGTTCATCATTATCTTATTGGAACCAGTTCTACATATGGGATTTTTTTAAGTCTAGCATATTATTTGTTAAAGGCAAAATTTCTTGTGATATTTTACCAAGATTCTGTCACTAATTTATTGACTGCAGCATCACACATGTACAGTTTGTTCATGCTTAAGCAGCGAAAATAACATCTAGCCACCACCAGGTGTTGTTCTATCTATCCATGTATCTATGTATCTATGTATCTATCTATGTATCTATCTATGCATCTATGTATCTATGTATCTATCTATGTATCTATCTATGTATCTATCTATCTATCTATCTATCTATCTATCTATCTATAATATATCATCTATGTGTCTGGCTATCATCTGTCTATCTATCTGTCTATCTATCTATCTATTTATCTATCCATCAAAACATCTATCTATCATTTAATTATCTATCTATCTAGATGGTCTAGCAGTAAGGAACACTGACTGTTCTTCCAAAAGATTTAGGTTCAACTTCCTACACAAGCATTTTTCTACAAACCATGTGTAACTCCTTTGCCTGAAGATTTGATGACTATTTCTGGCCTCTGTAGTTGCTGAATACATATCGTATAAGCTAAACATCCATACTCATAAAAAAAGTAAACAAAACGAAAAACCAAACTTTATTAAAATTTCAATAACAATAGATGCATATTTCTCTCATACTTTTAGTAGAAATTAGCCATATGGATATTCATATATATATATATATATATATATATATATATATATATATATATATGAAAGGCCATTACTATGATGATTTTAAAGGCCATAGTACAGAAGCATGAAACCAGTTGTTAATGTAATTGTTCTACCATAATATCTCTATTAGCATTTTTCTCACACTTTTCTTGTAAAACTTGTTTAAGAATACTTGTAAACATTTGATATCTAAAGTAATCCTTCATTTGGTACTTTCATTTACCTGTATTTTCTAACTATTGAAGAATATCAAACTATGATACCTGAAATATACAACGTGCCAGATTTTTTATTGCTTGGGTCTCTGGCCAATCCTGTTCAGTTTTGAGATGAAGGCATTTAAGAATAGACAGAATATCAAACTATGATACCTGAAATATACAACGTGCCATGTTTTTTATTGCTTGGGTCTCTGGCCAATCCTGTTCAGTTTTGAGATGAAGGCATTTAAGAATAGACAGAACAGGTTCTCTGATGCCAGTTCTATCTCAAAGATGATCACTGAGTTTCTGGTGAGGAAAAAACCTTAGCACCCCTAATCCAGAAAGGAAGTAATGTTATTGTAGGCTAAATGTGTTCAACTGAAAGTCAAGTTACACAAAGAAATTCTTAAGTTAAACCTAATCTTTGAACGGTCTCTCTTATGCATTTGATTATCATAAGTTCTTTTCTAGGATTCAACTTTATTATTCTTTATTTTGTATGTATCTGAATGTGTATGTGTGTATGTGCATATATGTGTGTGTTCATATGTGTGTATGTTAGGGAGGGGTATATGCACATCAAAGGTATCCAGGAAACCCAAACCATTGGATCCCTTGAAGTTATAATTATTCTGAGTATAAGCAAACTGATGAGTATTTAGAAAAGAACATGGGTTCTACAAGAGCACTAAGTGTTCTTAAGTGCTTGGACATCTCTCCAACACTCCCATACATTCTTACATTTAAATTAAATATACTTTATTTGTATAACAATGTACACACATTAATCATTCTATGGTTAAAAGTTATAGATCATTTGGCCTTGTCTGGTTTTCCATTTTAGCTACATGCTTTTATATACACACAAATATCACTGAAATCTGTGTTAATCTTATATTTAGTCTTTGTAACGTAAGTTTGATGTGGTAAATTATTAGACTCCTTTTTCGAAACCTTGATTTGAATGAACAATCCAGACAAGTTATCATTTTAACATTATGTACTCTGGATTGTTCTTTAAGGTTTATTCTGATATCTGATTCACTGTCTTGCCATATTACTAAAAATGATAATAAAAAGTGTCTCGTTAAAGCAAATTAGTACACTTGCAATGCCACATACGAATATGTCCATACTTTACATTTCCTCTGTGCTTGGAATCAACTGTGATCACTCAGCTCATTATCTTAACTGTTCTTGTGACATTTTACTTTTTTTTTTATTTTATAGGCTCAGATTTCCACGTGTTAGGATTACATTAGTACTATGAATGTTTGGTTTCTAGGTATGATTAATTTCATATGTAGCAACTTAAAAATCTTTTTACCATTAGCTGTTGTTTAGCTCTAAGCCTCATTGTTGGTAAAGTCATGTAGACTTCAAGGCCTGTCAAATGCATAACAAATCCTGCTGTTATTCGGTCTCCTGGCTTCTGTTGTATCTGTGGGCACTGCTGCTAATATTGGTGTGGATTACTTTTGTATAAAGAAACAAGGGACTTTTGATAGTCAATGTATGACATTCATTCTTAATTATCTCACTTTCAAATGTCATATATAAAACCTCATTGGGTTAGAACGACTTATAGGATTACATGAACCAAGAATGTCTTCTTCAATACCTCTGATTACTGTTTATTTTCTCTCAAAGACTTGTCCTTCTGAGTCTTCAGCCTAATCGTCCTCATATCTAGACTGAGCCCTTAGACATAGGAGATGTATACATCTTCACCTGAAAAAAATGTGATATATCACCAATATAAAGTTGCATTTACTTCAACCATGAAAATCTTTAAGTGTGGAGAATTAAACCAATACAGATACAGAGCCAAAGCTATCTTGGAATACTATAGCCTTTTAAAATAGGTAATCTATTATCTTCCTCCCTAGGTGATTTAACACTTGTGAGTGGAATTCTAAAATAACTTAGTGAACTTACTTGCAGGGATGTCTACAACAAATCTAATTCCAGTAAAATCTGTGTTTATCCCCAGATGTATTCTCTAATCCTCAACTAACCTAACTTCAAACAGTAAAAGGAGGGTTAGGGTTTTTTTGATTGTTTGTTTGTTTTGTTGTTTTTTTGTCCTTGTTATGGGTGTGGCCATATATCCAAATATAAATAGGCAGCAGAAAATGTATTTACTATTTTATTTATTTTTTAATGATGATATCAAATGGGCATAGTAGGGAAAGTTAACCTAGGAAGATTAAGAGGTGAATAGAGAAAACATTGCCTTTGAAATTCTCAAGGAATTAATCAAATATTAAAATAATATTCATTTCAACATGCTCACTCAGTGATTATAACTCATATCTACCTCACTTTATTTTCCTAAATTCAACTCAAAAATTAGTTTCAAACTCTATGTGGACCTGCAGACCTATAAGAGATTATTTCTAAACTGTTTTCATCGGTATGTCTTTCACTAGTCTGCTTGTTTGCTCAGTTTACCCAGACTACGCTTTAGCACATCACATGGGTTGCATGGACAATATATTCTTGATGAATAGAACTGAAGATGAACCTCAGTCCCAGATACCAATACCTGACTGAAAGATGAAAAGAAATATGAGTACCTGTGTCTGTGTCATGTTAGCTTTAAGTAGCTGGTGATTTATTCTCCTACCTCATTTCTTTGTCCATGTATTCTCTTCTAATTTTCTTTCCCACAGAATCAATACTTTGTTTAATTTTGCATAGCCAAAAAAATGCTAGTAATGTTAGAAAATCGACCAACTCCTTTAAGGCAGTGGTCACTCTAAAAGTACTAGAACTTACAAGTCAAATAGTTTATTAGTATCATAGCCCTCTGGATCATTCTCTAGGACAAAGTCAAAAAGCTGTCAATGCTGTGACTTGACAGCCCTTTCTAATGGTACCTGTCTCTTTCATGATCTTTGTCACATAGATTATGTTTTTTAAGTCACATGATAGGAAACACCCCAACACCAACAACTATTGCTGCTTTATTGGTTTTTGGAAATGCTTGGAAGAAATTCTTGGGGAACTTATCTGAATTTCCTCTGGCATTACCCTGCATCCCTCTCATGACAACCATTATTTTTTTTTTCTTGATAGCTGTTGCTTTTACTTTTAATGAATCTTCTCTCCAGAGTTTAAGAAGAAACCCATCTTTCTATTGAATCTCCTTTGTTTGTCTCTTGGGTGCACACGTGTGTGTGTGTGTGTGTGTGTGTGTGTGTGTGTGTGTGTACATGTGCATGTATACACATGTGTGTGTATTTGCATGCACACACATTACTATTTTCTTTCTAATGTTTTCACTCCTCATGGCCAAATCTTGCCATAGTAAATAATATTAATTATTTCATAAGCATCATTGTTGCAGTCAATTATGTGTCAGCTTCCTTCAGAAGACCCATGACTGATGTTTTTATTTCTTTCTTCTAGCAGGTTGAAAATAATGGTTATGTCTCACTGTCATGTCAATGAAGCTTATGCCAATTTTGCCAAATTTCAATTTGTCAATAAATATTTGTTTAATACATGCATTTAAAATAAGTCTTGTATAAAAGACTATAACACCTGTAAATAAAATGATGCTTAAGTGTTCTTAAAACTACATTGATTATTACTAGAAAGAAATGACTAGGTTTTATCATTTTCCAGTGTGGGTGACTATGCATCTTCTGTGAATAAAAGAAGACACAATTAGAAGAGAAATGCCTCAGCAAGATTCAGGAAGCTCTGTTGCATGAAGGAAAAACGGATTACCATTGGCTATATGATTTATTTGCTAAGAGACGATTGATCCAAAAGGAAGACAGTGATGATCTTGTGGTCCTTGGACCTGTCAGATAAGCAAACACACACAAGCATGAAAATGTTAAATTATAAACTTTCTTATCCATGGTGTTATTTGAGGGATGCAATAGATGCCTACAGTATGTCTGTTGATGGCAAAGTTCTCAGCACAATGAAATATGTGAAAACTAAAGATGTTGAGAGTTTTCCAATGTGTTGAGGAAGGAGATGATGGTCCAGAGAAGAAATGAATCTAGCAATGTATATAAGCCCAAGAAAATGACATTTCTTCTGAACTAAGTTCTGTTTTTTTTTTCTTTTTTCCTTTCCTTTTTCTTTTGAGAAATGGTGTGTATGCGGTATAGAACAATATCCAAGATTGGGACAGATATTGAATTTACATTTTATCCTGTAGGTGATGGAAAATCATTAAATATTTTACTAGAAGACAGAAATGAGCAATTAGAATAATTATCATGTTAGAATAATGATGAAAATATTCTTGCTGAAATAATTATTCCAAAGACAGTTCTGTACTAAAAAGAAGGAAGTGTGAAGAAGAGAAGAAGACAATTAGGATGTTAGTGTAGTAATGTGCTGCTTGCTAAAATGCTGCATGATGTTCATAGGTTGAAAGGTGATAGTCACATATCACAGCATGGTCAAATCCAGAGGGCTATCCCTGATTTCTGTCTTCTGACAATCTTCGTGTTGCTGACTGAATTTGTGTTTTGCCAAGACTGAGTGCCATCAGCTCTTGTGTCTCCCAGCTTTGAGGATAACTGTCCTCACTTCTCTTAAAAAACAAATTTTCCTATTCTTGAGTAATATGTTATGGTTTCAAGATTTTACATGTGTAAGTGAAACCTGTCTTTCTGTGTGAAGATTTTAATGTTGTAAATCTTAGTTATGAACTCAGTATCATTTATTTCTTTTAATACTTCTTGCATAATCACACATCCAAAATTTCTAGTTATTGCTTTCTTGGACCTAATTGAAACCCCCTCATCAATCATTGCATACAATGCTCATTTAATTTCCCTCTGGCTCACAGGTCTTAAGTTTCTGTAATTAACATGTAGGCAAATGACTTGTGTCTTAGCCCACATGGCTCTACCTGCTGAAACACTTTGGTTTCAGTTACAATCCTTCTTTCTCAAGAATACTGTTCCTTTCAGTTCAACTAGGATGTGGTCTGTGTTCAATGTATTTACCCTATTTTCCTCTATATTTTGTTTGTATATTTTAATTAGCATGGTTTTTATATTTTCTTAAGAATGCACTCAGCATCACAGAAACAGGGGCACTGTAGATATAATCATACTATCCTTAAGACATTGTCATGAAAATAATTGATGTTCTTCAAAAAAA
>JADRCC010332179.1:3956-15436 GCA_019843855.1 Hylomyscus alleni | reverse complement strand
TGGCTGTGGGACATGTGCATAATCTTGGTTTTAACGATGATAGTTTTCACTGGGCTCATTTTGTTTCTACTTTGGACCCTGAACCGTAAGTGAAGGTGGGGTGGGAACTCCAAGGATCTCCAAGGAACTGCAAGTCTCCTGACTCTGTACCTGAATCCCTATAAATCAAAACTTAACTCGGTAAAATTGGAGGAAAATAGAGGCTGGTGTTGTTGCTATCATTCTTTTTTTCTCTTTTACTTCCATAAGCAGACCAGGTGGTATTTTAGGATTCATACAATTCTTGCTAAGTGTTTGTTAGATTAGCATATAGGCTTGTCTATGGAGGACTGTCTTTGTTGGATTAGTTGAAATTCAAGATCCACCTTGACTGAAGGCTTCTTTATGGATTTCAGTGTTGCTTCTCTTTTCTGAGGTGCTATCCTCAACCACAGAGAGCCCTATCTGATCCCTACTCTATAGGTCTAGGTAGATAGTGTTGAGCTTTGCCCCTGAGAAAGTCTAATTTTGCATCTTTAATTCTGGATTCTTATTGAATGCTGTTTTAAGAAACTGTCTTCTGAACAACAATATAAACCAACCAAACCCCTCAGAGCCCCCAGGGATTAAACCACCAACATAAGATTACAGATGGAGGGACTCATGGCTTCAGCTGCATATGTGGCAGATGATGGATGTGTCAGGTGTCAATGGAAGGAGAGGCCCTTGGTCTTGTGAAGGCTTGATGCCTCAATGTAGGGGAATGCCAGGGCAGGGAGGCAGAAGTGGGTGGGTGGGTGATGGAACATCCTCATTGAAGCAGGAGTGAGGGATGGGATAGCAGGATTATGTGGGGAATGGAAAAGGGGATTGCCTTTGATATGTAAATAAAGAAGATATCTAATATAAAATAAAAGAAAAAAGGAAAAAAGTGTCTTTTATAACTTACCAAGACCAAGATGGTACTACATAGGTTTTCATTTATCCAGTCACTGACCTTGAATGGTTACAAATACATAGAAAAAAATCTCCATGGCTACCCAGTGTGAAAATAGACCTTCAGAGCTATTTAAACCTATTAAAATAATTTAAACACAGACATGAAAGGAAATTGTGGTGCAACCTTATCACTTTAAGAGAAAAACAACTGGGCCTGAAAACTAAATCTTGACATCTGCTGGCATGGGGAGACGGAGAAGAGGAAGAGAGACAGACATGCATTTTGCCATGGAAACTGACAAGCACCTACACATAGAATGGAACATTTGTTTCACAGAATGAATGAGAAAGCGAGTATCTGAAAGAAAAAAAGTACAGAAAAAGGGAAAAACTATAAAATACTTTAATAAAAGTACATTTTCTTTATTTAAAACAATATTGGTTGGAGTCATAAGTTAAAATTTTTATATAATCACAAAATAATGGCTACATAGTTTTTAATATGTATTTTCTTCTAAAACATTCTAAAAGGAAACAATGTATATTTGAAATCCTTTATTTACTGATTGCTATGGATTTCTTTTCTAGGACTTTTAAAAATGCAACCCTAAAACATGATTTATTTTGTTGTTTCTTTTCCATTAGCCAAAGAAAAGGAAGCAGAATGTCATTCAGGGCTGGGACGTCCAATCCCATTATTACTCTATCTTCACTTGATTTTTTTCCTTTCATTTTTATTGAAAATACAATTTTTCTTTTCTCACATAATATGCCATGATGGCAATTTCCCCTCCTTCTACTCCCAGTTCCTATCTACATTCCCTCCTGTAGAGATTCACTCTTATTTTTTTGCCAATAGGAAAAATCAAAAAATAAAATAAAAAAAGTAAATGGCTCTTAAGGGATAATAATAAATTATAACAAAACAAGCAATAATAGAATAAACAAAAACTAATACAGAATGCCTAAGTATATTTATTGAGTCTCTGATAGATACAAAAAAATAAATATGGATGTTTGTCAAATACTTTTATATTAAATTATATATGCATACAAATGTATATAGAGTAACCTATAGGCCCGAGGTCAACTGACTTGTTGTGGAATTTTAAAAGTATTTAGTCTTCACAAAGGAAGGATGACATACCTTGCATTTTCAGGTGATTAGGTTCTTAAAATAAAGTTTTGTTATATGTTCGTAGACTGTCTAGGTTAAGACAAAACCTAGACTATCTTTGGTTAGACAAAATAGCTTGCAACTTTCAAAGATTAATTTGGATTGGCTTAGAAATAGAGATACTTCCTTGTTAATTTTTTATTTTATTGATTATTTTATTTATTTACATTTCAAATGTTATCCTACTTCCCAGTTACACTCCTTATTCCATCCCCTGTCACCCCCTACATATATGAGGGTGCTTTCCTACTCCCCCATCCCTTCTCGCATCAACACCCTAGCATCCCCCTATGCTGGGTCATCAAGACTCCACAGGACCAAGTGGCATGCCTCCTATTGATTCCAAATAAGGTAATCCTTTGCTATATATGCAGCTAGATCCATGTGTCCCTCCATGTGTACTCTTTGGTGGTTTACTACCTAGGAACTCCGGGGGTTCTGGTTGGTTGATATTGTTGCTCTTCCTGAGGGGTAACTAACTAAACTTTCAGTTCCTTCAGTCCTTTCCCTAACTTCACCATTGTATTCCCAGAACTTAGTCTGAAGGTTGGCTGTTTGTATTTCCTCTGTATTGGTAAGGCTCTGGCACAGCCCCTCAGAGAACAGCTATACCAGGCTCCTGTCAGCAAGCACTTCTTAGCATCAGCAATAGTTTCTGGGATAAGTGTCTACAGATAGGATACTATTTGCAAAATTATTGCTATGATGTCTCAGAACATAAATTATGTAAGATAAAAACATTAATATATCAATGTAAAACCAGAATGCATTTTCTCTGTATAAAAAGGACTGTCTTAAAAATAGTGTGCTTGTAGAAATATCTCCAAAATTTGTCTTAAACAGAAAGATATTATTTTTCATTAGGATATATTTTGTTATTGTCAGTTTCACTGCTTAAGAATCTACTTTCAGGAAGTCAAGGTGTGACATACTTGATCATTTTCTCCATTCTGAATCTGGGAGATTGTGTAAATATACCTTTTTGACTTGGAAGGATGATTTCACGTTTAGAACATGCTTGTTCCAGGGTTCAGCCCTGCTCTCTTGAGTCTATTCAGGGGATTAATTAATAGGCTTTGCTGTTTCTAGAGCCCAGGTTTGGGACAATGACATTAATATATTTTTTTCAATTTTCCTTGAGTAACTTATGCAAAAAGGTAATTCAATGAAAGGGAGGGGGAATACTAAATGAAAACAGGTGCACCAGACTTTCATGCTGCCAGTTAGTGAGCCCAAGTGAGTGTTTGGATCAAGGATTATCTATCTTGTTGATTTTTCTCAAAGAACCAACTTTAGTTTTCATTGATTTTTTTTATTTTTCTCTTTACTTCTATTTCACTGATTTCAGCCCTCAATTTGATTATTTCCTGTCATCTTCTTTTTATTCTAGAGATTTCAGTTGTAGTCTTAAGTTTCTAGCAGGAGATATATCCATTTTTTAATGTAAGCACTTAATGCTATAAACTTCCCCTTAATACCACTTTCCTTGCATCACACAAGTTTGAATATGCTATATATTCATTTTTATTGATTGTAGAAATTCTTTAACTTTTTTCTTTATTTCTATTTTGACCCACTTTTCTGTAGTAGCAAGTTGCTCAGTTTCTACAGGTTAGTAGACTTTCCGTTGTTTCTCTTGTTATGGACATCCTGCTTTAGTCATGGTGATCTGATAGGATCCAGGTAGTTATTTCAATTTTCTTGTATCTATTTAGGCTTACTCTGTGAGCAAGTATATTGCCAATTTTGGAGAAAGTTTCATGAGGGGACAAGAAGACAGTATATTTCTTGGCATTCAGGAATCTCCACACAAAACCTATGAACACTTATGTCAGTTATGGAAGAAAAGGTTATAGAATGTGCACTCCAAGACTGATCATTCATGTCCACAAAAAAGGACTCAGGAGCCTAATTCTGGTCCTAGTCCGTTCTTAGAGCAAGGTTTTAAAGGAAAAATCAGGTTCATAAGATCAGAATAAGGATGGTAGCAGTGATACATTTGGACTAACTAGACAAAATATTATCAGCTGACTTTTAAGCTCATTGGTCCTAAGTGAATTAGGAGGAGTAATTGACAGGTGGTGAACAGGGGAGTTTCACAGCATTGAGATAACAGAATAGAAGTAATACAACCACAGAGTCATGACCTTTTAGGACAGTTTCCAGTGTCAGTTATAGATAATTATTTCTGGGAAGTAGAGTCTAAGAACCTGAAATTAATTTCACCTTATACGTAAATGGAGATTAAATATAAAATAGCTACAGTTATGTTTAAAGGAACAGATCTCAACAATATTCTTTGTGTTTGGGTGGAATGCTCTATAGAAATCTATTAGACTTTGTTCCCAGAACCATTCAGACAGTGAGTTTGGCTGCCACTCAGAGATCCTCCTTCACTTTCAGCTTTAGTTTCACTTCCTGTTATTCATGGTTCACAAATACCAGTGGAAATAACCAAAAGTAAACAACCCCAAATTTTTGAATTGGTATTTTAAGTGATGGGATGCAATCTCAAATGTTCCCACTTTCCCCTCAACTAGAACATGAGCTGTCCCCTTTGTCCAATATTTCCATATCACATAAGTTGCTGTGTGACTGTCCAATGGTAGGCATCTCAGTTATCAGACCATGTAAAAAGGTGTCACAGTGTTTGTGCTCAGTCATCCTAGCACAGTACTCCAGTTCTACACCACAATGTGCATGCCACTCCCTTCATCTCACTGTTCAGGAGCTGCTGTTCCATCTCACATTACACAAAAAGCCAAGTACACACAGTGTAAACGGTATTCTAAGGCTGGTGGTATAGTGGCTGTGCTTGTACTTGTCTTCTATTAATTTTGTGCAACTGTACATCCCTGGGGCATTGATACCTTAGTGACTGTTTTCCTGAATTTTGTGCTGAAGTAAAACATAAACTTCATGAAAGAAGTTTGTGTATCCTTGATGGAACGAGCCATTTGGCAGTGGGCATGGCCCATAGATGACCTTGTACATACTATTTCAAGTCAAAAGAATGACTTTGAAAGCCATTGATGAAGCAGGCAAGAGAGTGTGCCTGGATGAAAGACAGTAGTTATAGCAAAAACTAGAGCTTTTCTAGAAATATTTGAAATCAGAAGTTGTAAAATATGGGGAGGGCAAAGTATAGAGGGAAAGAAAGGACCAATTGCTAGCTATTGGACTTGAGCAATTAGGGTTCACATTGACAGTAACTACCAAGATATGCCAGACCCGAAGATCTAGCTGAAGGTAATGGATAGAATTCTGTCACCTGTATCAAGGTAGTGATAGCTCTTGACACCCATGTCAAGGAGTTAATTGGGTCTATGGGTCTTGAATTCTGGGATACAGGGGTTCAAACTAAAGTGTTAGGTGCCATCAGTGTGTATACTGTGAATTAAGCCATATGGCTATGTGGTGAGTAGAGAAAACATGGGCTGCTAGGCTTGGGCATTTGGAAGCTAAACAAGAGTCAGTGAGGGAAAAAAGATAACTAGCCACCAAACAAAAAGGAAAACCATGAGAGACATCTACTAGTTCTGTGTTCTAAAAGGTTCATTGTGTTCTGCCTTCACTTTTAGCTGTAATTAGGACAAGAAATTTAGGATTTTTTTGTTTAGTTTTGTCTGGAAGACCTTTCTGTTGGTGGGACTCAGGTACAATGAGTCCCACCAACATAAAGGTGGGACTTAAAGCCTCCCATTGTTAATGTATAACTTAAATGTTAATGATTTTTTAAAAAATAAATGTGGGTGTCCTTGAATTTGAAGTACATATGTAAAGTCTTGGAGAGAGTAGTGAAACAAGGAGGATACCTCAATGTAATAAAAGGAATTTATATCAAGCATATAACCAACATCAAATTAAATGGAGACAAACACTAAGAAATTTCAATAAAGCAAGGAACAATACAAGACTGTCTATTCTCTCCTTATCTATTCAACATAGTACTTGAAATTCTAACTAGAGCAATAGAACAACTGAAAGAGATCAAGGGGTTGCAAATTAGAAAAGTAAAAATATCAAAGTTTTGCTATTCACACATGGTATGTTAGTATACATAAATGGCCCCCTAAGTTCTATTAAGGAACTCCTACAGCTAATAAACACCTTCATCAAAGTGGCTGAAAACAAGATTAACTAAAAAAAAATAATAATAGCCCTCCTACATACAAATAAATAGACTGAGAAGGAAACCATGGAAACAACATTCTTTATAATAGCCACAAATCATTTAGAATATCTTGGGTTAATTCTAACTAAGCAAGTGAAAGACTTGTATGACACAAACTTCAAGTCTTTGAAGAAAATATTTCAAAATGATATTAGAAGATGGAAAGATCTCCATGGTCAAAGATCAGCAAGATCAAAGTAGCAAAATGGCCATCCTACCAAAAGCAATATACGGACTCAATATTATTCCCATCAAAATTCCCACACAAATCTTTATAGACCTTGAAAAAACAATATTAAACTTCATATGGACAAAAAAGAAACAAAAAACACAGGATACTAAGAACACTTTTATACAATAGAAGAACTTCTAGTGGTATCACCATCTCTGATCTAAAGCTATACTACAGAGCTATTGTAATAAAAGTTGCATGATACTGACTTAAAGGCAGACAGGTTGATTAATGTAAAAAAAATTGAAGACCCAGGCATAAATTCACACAACTATAAATACCTAATTTTTGATAAAGAAGCTAACATTATACAATGGAAAAAAGGAAAGCGTCTTCAACAAATACTGATGGTCTAACAGGATTTCTGCATGTAGAAGAATGTAAAGAGATCCATATCTACCACCCTTCACAAAACTCACTTCCATGTGGATCAAAATCAGAAAGTGAAGAAATAGTCTACTCATAGTGGATGTGGCTAAAAGAGTCAATAAAATTGTGAGGTCCTAAGCAGATCACAACACTTATTCAGAGATTTCACATGAAGGCATGCTCGATTTTTTTCATAGGCTATTTTGGCATCTAATAAAATGATCATGTGTTTTTTTTTTCCTTTTCAGTTTATTTATATGGTGGATTGCATTGATTAATTTTATATGTTGAACCATCACTCTGTCTCTAGGATGAAGTTTACATGATCTTAGTGGATAATATTTTTAATTTTTTCTTGGCTTTGGTTTGCAAGTATTTTATTAAGTATTTTTGCATCTGTTGGGAGATGATAAAAGGAACTTGTCTTAAGTATTGTGATTTTGACCTTAGGTTCCATTTTACCTAAACTGATCAACTCCCTCTAAGCAACAACAGTTCTCCAAACACAACTGCTACCAATTCCCTTTCCAAGCAAAAATAGTTCTCCCAAACACGATTTCTACTCCTAACAAAAAGAACAAATTAATTTGATTCATTTGTCAAAACCACTTATATCCACTGTCAGATGACAATGATGAAACACTTGGGGAATGATGAAACACTTGGGGAATTCTCTAATCCATGAGTTCTGATTGGTAAAAATTATAACTGTAACTTGGCTCTGACATTTGCAATTTTTATGATTATAAGCCCTGTTCCAGCCCTTACTCAGGGCTGTTAGATGGAAGAAGACTCCAAGACCTTGTTCGGAGCACCCAATTCTTCAGTGACTCTGCTGATGTGGTGGAAATAATTGATCATAAGCCCAATGGTGTTTTTTTTTATCTCCCCTTCCTTGTGGCACACAGGGAGACGGTGTAGCATATCAATGTTCATAAGGGAAACTGGTCTATAATTCTCTTTCTTTTTTGAATCTTTGTGAAGTTTGGATATCAGTGTGACTGTGACCTCATAAAATGAACTTGCCAATGTTCCTTCAATTTTGTAGAATAGTTTGAGGAGTATTGGTATTAGCTCTTCTTTGAAAGTTTGGTCGAGTCTACACTAAAACTATCTGTACTTGGACTGTATTGGTGGGGAGACATTTAATATTTCTTCTATTTCCTTGGAGGTTACAGTTATATTTAAATTGTTTAGCTGATTTGATTTAACTTGGGTAAGTGGGATCTATTGGGAAAATTAACTATTTATTTTAGATTTTTGAATTTTATAAAGTAAAAAATTTTAAATTATGACCTAAAGATTCTTTGAATTTTCTCAGTGTCTGTTGTTAACTTTAATTTCAAATTTTGTTAATTTAGATTCCCTTGGGAAGAGAGATTAGAATTGATTTTTCTGGATTTTCTAGGAGTAGGTAAGAATGTGAATAGGAGGGACCAGATGATAGAGAGGGATGGAGAGAGAAGGAGGAGGAGGAGGAGGAGGAGGAGGAGGAGGAGGAGGAGGAGGAGGAAGAGGAGGAGGAAGAGAGAGAGAGAGAGAGAGAGAGAGAGAGAGAGAGAGAGAGAGAGAACTGGAATTTGCATCTGGGAGCATCTTAGTTCAGTAGAAACAAGGGATTCTTTAAGGATCATCCTAAAAAGGACTCCTCATAATGGAGGATATAGAACCTTTGCTGGTCATCTTCTGTAACCAGGCAAGGATTTTAATGTTGGGAGTGTACCAAAGCAGCCATAAAACCTTTGACCTACAATCTACCCTGCCTGGGAGGTGTGCTGGGGTAATGGAAGTGCAGAATGTGGGGAAGTGGCCAACAAAGCACTAGTCTAATTTGATCCTAGGCCAGGAGAGGAAGCCCGTATAATAAACTGCCTATATAACCAGGAACTGGAGGCTGTATATCCCAGAGACCTAGGGTAGGAAAAAAATAAAATGAATCTTAATTGTATTCTTCTATAAACTTAGATTAGTATCTACCTTAATTGCCTTCAGAGAGGCTTCCTCAGACAGCTAATGGGAGCAGATATAGAGACCCACAACCAAATATTGAGAGAGTTTAAGTAAAAATCTCCATCAGATTCCTCATCTTTGGAGCTCAGGTAAGTCTGCAGAAAGAGGGAGGAAGAACGTTGGACCCAAAGGGGTTGAGGATATAATTAAGGTCACAGTTCACAGAATCAACTAATCAGGATTCATAGAGGTGCACAGAAATTGAAGTGGCAAAAATAGGGCCTGCAAGGGTCCTTTGCTTATGTTATTGCTTGATTTTTTTGTGGAATACCTAACAATGGGAAGGAGTATCTCTGACTCTTTCATTTACTCTTGAGACCCTTTTGTTCCTACTGGGTTGTCTTGTTAAGCCTTGATATGAGGGTTTTCCTATTCTTATTGCATCTTGTTATTCCATGTTTCATTTATATGCCTGAGAGGTCTACTTTTTATGAAGGGAATGGAGGATGAGTGCATGTGGAGGAGAAGAGATATAGAGGTAAAAACTGGGAGGAAAAGAGGAAGGGGAAACTGCAGTCAGGATATATTGTATAAGAGAATAAATAAAAAGAAACTTCATAGTTCATGTTCATTTAGAAAAATGAATTATCCCAGTCCCTTTTGCCTTAAATAAGCTATAAAGATGACAATTCTGGAGATTTCATTCCTAAACTCAGAAGTTAAAATGGTGAGGACAGTCATCTTAAGAGATCTGAAAGCCTTGTATATTCTCACAACAGCACAAGGAAATCTCATGCCTTTATTAATATAGAGTCCTGTGTATATACACGCAACAATTGAGACAAAATATCTGTATCTGCCAGGACTTACATACTCCAATCTCTGTCAGATTCTTCCTTAATTCCAATGGTTTTCTAGCACTGTGGTTCTTGAGTACCTCATTGTAGATAAGGACCTTTCTTTTAACATTAATATGACAATTGTGAATAACAAGTTGTAGTGTATATGTGTGTGTGTGTGTGTTGATGTGTTAGATAATAAAATTTTTTTCAGGTTATGATAAGATGTCCTTCTTACCTTCCAAGAGTATGGATGTTCTTACACAAGACTCTGAGCAAAGTTCTGAATCTGCTGATTTCCAAGAAAATTATGATGTGAACAGTGAAATGTTGCTAGGAACTAATGAAGAGGCAATATTTATTCAGCATCAAGAAAGTTGTGAAAATGATATTAAAAAAAATTTTTAAGTTGTTAAGATTGGATTGCCTAGGAACTTCTGAAGAGGCAAAATTTAGTCAACATCAAGAAAGTTTTGGAGAGAATATCTTCAACCCCTCTTCTGCCCTTAAGATTGAATTGCAATCTCAACTCAGAAGCTTGAGACAGTAAAGAAAGACAGAAAAGGAATATTAATTGAACTATAAAATTTATGTCTACAAAACATAAAATCAAAAGGGTCTTCTGATTAAATTTTATTCTGTCTAAAATAGAATTACATTGCATTCCCTCTTCCCTCTCCTTTCTCCAGCTCTTTCCAGGTACCCTCCTTCAAACCCATCACAAATATATAAATACAACATATTGCACTGTTATTATTGTTTGTGTCTATATAGTTTCATGGCAAAAATATAGATATTTATGCCAACAAGTATCCACATAGCCTGTGAAGCATATCCTCCTCCACATCTTAAATTCAGTAAAGATTTAAACAATATGGATTTAAAAAAAATGATTTCTTGACAATTTTTCTTCAAGTCTGACCATAGGATTTTTTAAAAATAAAGAATGATTGAAAGCAATAAAAACATCAATACAAAACTTGAAGGTAAAGTGTTTTGAAACAACAAAAAATAGACATTTGTATAAAGTCAGTGTTTATCAGCAAAAGGATGTATTTTATTAGCTATTAAACATTTCTAGAAATATATTACTATGGATCATCTTTGTAATTTTTATAAACTAGTATCAAAATATAAATAATACCATAAATAATAACTATCAGGTATAAGAATATCTGTATTTATAAAATGTTAATTAATAAACATAAAATGAATCACAACTCTGAATATTTCCTGAAAGAATTAAAATATATCCATAAAAGAGGAGGAATGACTCAATGGTTTAGAATATTTGGTGCTCTTCCAGAGCATGAAAGTTTGTCTCTCAGTACTCATGTTATATGGCTCATAACCATCTGTAACTCCAGTTTCAAGGTATCCAAAACCCTTTCCAAACATTTTGTACTCACATGCACATACCGACATACAGATACAGATACAAAAATACACATAATTGGAAAATAAAAAAATCCTTAAAATATACTATTCACAAATATAAATAGGCTGAAATATTTGTTTTTCAGGATGATGCTTAAACTAAATGAAATAAGTCAATTTTTTTTGTCAAAATACCCTGTGAATGGGCTTTAGCCCAGTTGTTTAAAGAGATATTATTTCTCTTGGAAGCTCTAGAGTTGGAGCTTCTTAGTCCACACTATTCTCAGCACTGTCTTCCAAGCTCAAAATAGAATGGAGTTTTAAATGATTTTATAGTCCTAAGTTCCAAAGTCTTCTGTTTCTCAAAAAGAAAGAAAGAAAGAAAGAAAGAAAGAAAGAAAGAAAGAAAGAAAGAAAGAAAGAAAGAAAGAAAGAAAGAAAGAA
>JADRCC010332143.1:0-11051 GCA_019843855.1 Hylomyscus alleni | reverse complement strand
TTTTTTGCATTTTGCATTTTGACTGTTGTGTCAATGTTTTCTATGGTATCTTCTACCCCTGAGATTCTCTCTTCTATCTCTTGTATTCTATTGGTGATGCTTGCAGCTATGACTCTTGATCTCTTTCCTATATTTTCTATCTCCACGGTTGTCTCTCTTTGTGATTTATTGTTTCTATTTACATTTTTAGATCTTGGATGGTTTTGTTCAGTTCCTTAACCTGTTTAGTTGTTTTTTCCTGAAGTTCTTTAAGGGATTTTTGTGTTTCCTCTTTAAGGTCTTCTACCTGTTTACATTTGTTCTGTAATTCTTAAAAGGAGTTATTTATGTCTTTCTTAAAATCCTCTATCAGTATCATGAATATGATTTTAAATCCATATCTTGTTGTTCTGGTGTGTTGGAGTATCCAGGACTTGCTGTGGTGGGAGAACTGGTTTCTAATGATGCTAAGTACTGTTGGTTTTTATTGGTAAGATTCTTGTGTTTTTGCCTTTTGCCATCTGGCTATCTCTGGTGTTAAAAGTTCTTACTGTCTCTGGCTGGAGTTTGTTCCTGCTGTGGGTCCATAAGCCCATGTCAGCACTCCTGGGAGACCAGCTCTATCCTAGTGGAACTTGTGTACAGAGGGCACTGGAACTCTTGAACTTCCCAAGTTCTGGGTGCAGATGGTGACTGGAAGGATTCTGTCCCAACTGCTCCACTGTTCTCGTACCATGTGTGCTCCTTGAAGTCCTGCTCCAGACAGTTATTGTAGAGAAAGTGGCTATCTCACCTCCAAGTAGGAGAGTGAAGCACTCCTGGGAGAAGAGGCCTCTCTTGGTAGAGCCAGTTCACAGCAGGCTGTGGCACAGCCTCAGCTCAAGGGTGCAGATGGAGGACCACTTATGTGAGTTTTTATTTCTCAACTATTTGGACACAAAGCCAAGAACTTGGAAACACCCAAGCCTGATCAACTACAAGCGACCCTTTTCCTTGCTTTCAAAAGTAGTCAAACTTTATGATACAGATAATGACCATAGCCTGAGGGCTAAGAGAAGATGGTTCTGAGAGTAAGGCCAGTTAGAACCTCATAATTAGCTCTATCTGTAATAAGAAGATGGCCAAATTTTGACAGTATTTGAACATTGTATAAAAAGGTAAACACATATTGATGATGAATTTATCTGATAAGCAGAAATCAATAAAACCTAAAGATTTAGAGGAAGAATTCTTTTTTGCAGTGGAGAGATGCTTCTTCCAATCAAAGTAGAAGAGGAAAAGCAGATATGCTTAAACTTATGAAGATGATGTTTTAGTACTCAGGCAAATGACGTCAGTAGTGGTGGAGTTAACTATTTATGAAGATCATTTGTAGCTATTGTCTAGATATCTGTGCTTGTTATTCATATATTGAAATTGCATCTTCCTGGGTGGTACCATTATGGAACACAACTACTTCTTGTCTGAATTATTTTATTCAGGGTAGGAAAGCAGCCCATGAAATGGCACTGCCTTTCTCAGGGTGGGTCTTTCCTCTTGTGAGACTTTTCTGAAAAACTCAACGATGTGCCCAGAGCTATGCTTCTATGGTGATTTTATACTGAGTTGAGGTGGCAATGAAGTTCTGCATCACACATGTTCTACAGAAAAATACCTCAACTTTGTGTTCAATTAGAAATATATTGTAGCTATTGCCCACCATGAATATTGCCATCCACAGGTAGCACAGTAAGCATCTATTTGCAATCCATTGCACTTATTTTTTAATCTGAGTTCTAGATCTTCCATGTGCATTGTCTATGTGACTTCTGGAATGCATTTTTAATGTTTCCTTTCTGAATTTCAACTTTCTTAGTTCTAATACAAAAGCCTTATTATCTAAGTGTAATAATTAACAAAAATTCATTTCTGACCAATGTTACCTGCTGATATTACATGTCTGGACTATGTTTCCAAACATATTAAAGGACAAAATCAATTATGTTAAATGTAAAATGACAAAATTATCCTGAATTATGTAAGATCACCCAACATTATGAATTTAAAAGTTCAAGCTAAAGGTTGGAGAGATAGTTCAAGCAGTTAAAGGCATGGATATCTTTTGCACATGATCTTCTGGTCTCTATAGATACCTACACTCATGTGCACATACTGGAGCCTTATGCTCACATGCAAATACATAATTAAAAATTAAAAATAGACATTAACTTTTGCTTTCTGTCTATGTCTGGAGCAGATCCTCTGCCACAGGGCTCAATACCCAAATAGTGTTGGGAAAGAGTGAGCCTCCCTGGTATGCAGACAGGCCTGTGAGCACAGGTAGGACCACCATTGCTGCTCGGAGGAACCCGAACTGAACCCTCAGGACACAAGAACCGAGGAGCTGCCTGGGACAGGAGTCTTCCAGTGTTGAACGGTGAAAAGGCAGTTTGTGTTCTGGTTGACCAAGGTTTACTCTGGAGATCCAGTAGAAAATTCTACAAAGGATGAAACAGTGAGCTATGCCCCCAGACATTAGGCAACTGACACCATGAGGCCTCCATTATCCTGTGGCTTGAAAATGTCCCAAGCTCTCAGTATGCCCCGCCCCACCTGGGAAAAGCAAGGTAGACCAGCCCACTATAAAAGGGGCTGCTTGTCCCCTCTTCTCTTAAGTTCTTGCTCTCTTCCTTGTCTTTATTCTCACCTCTTGCTTCCTCTCTCCCCCTCCTTTTCCCTTCTTTTCATGTGGCCATGGCTGGTCTCTACTTTTCTACCTTCTCTCTCTCTCTGTGTCTTCTACATTACAGCCAAAAACTATGGACTGCCTCCTTTCATCTATACTCACAGTGTTGGAACAATGGCTTAGGCCTTCCCCTAAAGAGCCTTGTCTAATCTCCTGCAGGAAAGCCTCCTAGCACCAAACCCAAACCAAAGACTCTCACCCCAGAAGATAACCACATGGTGCCTCCTTCCCTCCCCACTTTTTTCATTTTGGCCCGGGGCCATTGCCACCCTGGAGCCCCCACCCATTCTCAACTCTTCTGCTCTTCTATCTCAGTTCCAATGACATCCTGCAATGCCCAAGAGCTAGAACCAGTCATCCTTTGCCTCCATGAGGCCCAGGGACCCTGAACTGCTCCCTCCCACCCCAAGGACTGGGGTTAAGTGGCTTCCCAAAGCCAGGTGCCCACTGGGCAGCATGGAGAGCACACAGTAATCTCCTGCATCCACCTATCCAAGGTTTCCAAACTCTGGCGGGACGAGGGTCTCTCCAACTCCTTTATTTCCCCACTGCTTGGCACCCCCACATTCCAGTTTCTTTCTGCACCCTGAGATGATCCTGTGCAACAGAGCTACATACACAAATACAGCCCACATGGAGGTAGTCTCCCAGAAGTGCCTACACACCTGCAAGCACAGGTAAGACTACCACTTCTCTTCAAACTCCTGGCCCAAGAATGACCCTCCCAGAGTCATCAGGACACAGGAACCGAGGATCAGCTGGGGACAGGAACCTTCTGGTCTCTGTCTGCACTCCAGAGCTGACTCTGCACCATAGTTCTCCATACCTAAATTCCTCCCAGAGAGAAGTGGGATACACAGGCTTGCAGGACAGGCAAGCCTCAGTCAGATAAAGCAAGACCAGCTAACACCAGAAATAACCAGATGGTGAAAGGCAAGTGCAAGAACATAAGCAACAGAAACCAAGGCTACTTGGCATCATTAGAACCCAGTTCTCCCACTACAGTGAACACTGATTACCCCAACACACCAGAAAAGCAAGACTCTGATTTAAAATCACATCTCCTGATGATGATAGAGGACTTTAAGAAGGATATAAATAACTTCCTTACAAAATACAATAGAACACAGGTAAACATGTAGAAGACTTTAAAGAGGAAATAAACAAACAAACAAAAAACCCTTAAAGAATTACAGGAAAACACAACAGCCAAAGAAAATGCAAAATGCAAAAAGGTCCTAACTCAATACATCCAGAAAATCCAGGGCACAATGAGAAGACCAAACCTAAGGATAATAGGTATAGAAGATAGTAAAGACTCCCAACTTAAAGGGCCAGTAAGTATCTTCAACAAAATTGTAGAAGAAAACTTCCCTAACATAAAGAAAGAGATGTTACAGAACTCCAAATAGAGTAGACCAGAAAAAAAATCCCTCCCCTCACATAATAATAAAAACACCAAATGCACAAAACAAAGAAAGAGTTTTAAAAGCAAGTAACATATAAAGGCAGACCTTTTAGAATTACACCAGACTTCTCACTAGAGACTATGAAGGCTAGAAGATCCTGCGCTGATCTCATATACAACCTAAGAGAACACAAATATCAGCCCAGAATATTATACCCAGAAAAATTCTCAATTACTATTATTAGAGAATCTAAGATATTCCATGATAAAACCAAATTTACACAGTATCTTTCCACAAATCCAGCCCTAGAAAGGAATATTGATGTAAAACACCAACACAAGGAGGGAAACTACACCCTAGAAAAAGCAGGAAAGTAATCTTTCAACAAACCCAAATAGAAGATAACAACATAAACATAAAAATAACATCAAGTCTATGGCCATACCACCCTGAACGCGCCCGATCTTGTCTGATCTCGGAAGCTAAGCAGGGTCGGGCCTGGTTAGTACTTGTATGAGAGACCACCTAGGAATACTGGGTGCTGTAGGCAATAAATAAATAAATAAATAAATAACATCAAATATAACAGGGAGCAACAATCACTATTCCTTAATATCTTTTAGCATCAATGGACTCAATTACCCGATAAAAAGACATAGACTTACAGACTGGATACATAAACAGGACACAGCATTTTGCTGCATACAGGAAACATACCTCAGTGTCAAACACAAACACAAGCTCAGAGTAAAGGGCTGGAAAATAATTTTCCAAGCAAATTGTCCCAAGAAACAAGTGGTAGTAGCCATTCTAATACTGAATAATATTGACTTTCAACCAAAAGTCATCAAAAAAGATAAGATATTTCATACTCAAAGGAAAAATCTACCAAGAAGAACTCTCAATTCTCAACATCTATGCTTCAAATGCAAGCGCATCCACATTCATAAAAGAAAATTTACTATAGCTAAAAGCACATATTGCACTGCATACACTAATAGTGGGAGATTTCAATACCCCACTCTCATCAATGGACAGATCAGGGACACACAAACTAAACAGAAACATAGTGGAACTAACAGAAGTTATGGACCAAATGAAATATAAGAAGATTGAAATAACCCCAAGCCTCCTATCATATCACTATATGTTTATATTGGTCTTCAATAGCAACAAAAACAGAAAGCCCATACACACATGGAAGCTGAACAATGCTCTACTCAATAATAACTTGGTCAAGGAAGAAATAAAAAAAGAAATTAAAGACTTTTTAAAATTTAATGAAAATGAAGTTATAACATACCCAAACTTATGGGACACAATGAATACAGTGCTGAGAGGAAAACTTGTAGTTCTGAGTGCCTCCAAAAAGAAACAGGAGAGAGTATACACTAACAGTTTAATAGCACACCTGAAAACTTTAGAACAAAAAAGAAACAAATACAAGAGGAGCAGATGGCAAGAAATAATCAAACTCAGGGCTGAAATCAACCAAGTAGAAACAAAAAGAACTATATAAAGAATCAATGAAATCAGGAGCTGGTTCTTTGAGAAAATCAACAAGATAAACACTTAGCCAGACAAACCAGAGGGCACAGAAACAGTATCCCAATTAACAAAGTCAGAAAAGAAAAGAAACTGAGGAAATTAAAAAAAATCATCAGATTATACTACAAAATCCTATACTCAACACAACTGGAAAATCTGGATGAAATGGACAATTTTCTAGACAGATACCAAATACCAAACTTAAATCAGATAAACCATCTAAATAGTCCCATAACTCCTAAAGAAATAGAAGCATTCATTAAAAGTGTCCCAACAACAACAACAAAAAAGCCCAGGACCAGATGGCTTTAGTTCAGAATTCTATCAGACCTTCAAAGACATAATACCAATACTTTTCACATTATTCCACAAAATAAAAACAGAAGGAACACTACCCAATTCATTCTATGAAGCTACAATTATACTGATACCAAAACCACACAAAGACCCAACAAACAAAGAGAACTTAAGACAAATTTCCTGTTGCAGAAAATGTTTTAAAAGATCACTCAACAAACTCTCTAGCCCTGCTGGTACTGGCCAGCCACTATACTATGTGCCAGCAGGGCCCTGCTATTTTATCTCAGCAAGATCATCTCACTTACATACAAAGCTCTACACACCCCACAATCAGTCATCTAGTGTCTAGCTACCTGGTAGAAACATGACTCTTAAGGCTTAATTATCCAATCAAGTTTATATATCAATAAGATCACAATATACAAAATGCCAATACAATAATTTCAGAGCCAAATGATAAAAACAATGTTTTAACTCAACTATTCTAACCTTGTGAAAACCTTAACTACTTGTGGCTGTTTAAAACCACTTGGGGTCTGAATAATCCTGTTCATCTGCTTACATGATGATTTCATCTGCTTTTTTTCTCCTGCTCTCTGACCTCTCTCCTCTTAAACTTCTAGCTCTGCCTTCTTATTCTTGTCCAATTACAAACCTGTCACTACCCTTACGTGATTGTACAGAAAAAAATGCTGCAAGAATTTCCCTTATGAATATCAATTCAAAAATACTCAATAAAATTCTTGCCAACCAAATTTAAGAACAGATCAAAAAGATCATTCACTATGATCAAGTAGGCTTCAACTCAGGGATGCAGGAATGGTTCAACATATGGAAATCCATCAATGTAATCCACTACACAAACAAACTCAAAGGAAAAAGGCATGATCATTTCATTATATACTGACACAGCATTTGACAAAATTCAACATCTCTTCATGTTAAAAGTCTTGGAACGATCTTGAATTCAAAGTCTATACCTAAACATAGTAAATGCAATATAGAGCAAACCAATAGCCAACATCAAACTAAATGAAAAGAAACTTGAAACAGTCCCACTAAAATCAAGGACTAGACGAGGCTGCCCTCTCTCTTTCTATCTATTCAACATAGTACTTGAAGTTCGAGCTAGGGTAATTAGATATCAAAAGGAGGTCTGAAAATGCCAGCAGTTTCACGAATGGGGATCACTCAGTCAGGAGCGAACAAAAGACCTGAAATAAAGGGTTTGAAATGCAAAAAGAAAACATGAAGCCAAGTTGCGTCCCAATCAAGGCTCCACTGTACTGAGAATAAACCAAGTTTCTAGATTATACTGCAAAGAAAGTTCAGGTGCCAAAATTCCCCAGGTTCAGAAGATCTTCAGGTGGCTGGTGTGCTCAGGCAGTGGGTTTGCTCATGCAGTGGGTGTGCTCAGGCAATAAGTGTACACAGGTGATGGTCATACTCAGGCAGCTTCTTCAAAGATGAACTGACAGTCAACAGAGAGCATCTGTCTTAGCTCCCAGGTGTTAGCCTCCAAGCAGAGGCTGCCAGAAGTCCGATGGCTGAAGTGAAAAGGGAAGGTAACAATTCCTCCCTTTTTATTTAAAAAATTACAGGACTAAGGCATAATCAAACAATATGGTCTTGCATGGGAATGTTCATGGTGCTTTGATAAATCATACCTGTGGAATAATATCTACTGGCAAATATCTTACCTGTCTTTGAGAACACGTACAACTAGTTTATACTACAAACTGGCCTTATTTTGTGTTTTTACAAAAACACAGCCACTTGGCACATGCCTCTGTCTTAGGTTGATTATTCACCAGCGCCCTAACCCGAAGAACACAGGTTTTCAAAATGCACCTTCTTCTATGCACCCAATGTCAAGACATGCCTTTATTGCCTGCAAAGTCCACAAACTGCCACAGTCTTTTTGAAAACCACCTTCTCTGTTATTGTAAAGCTGCACACCACTGTACTGGAGATAAGTGTAGGCATCTGATTGAGCTGCAATATATCAGCTCCAATTCTGGGAAACTTTGCTGAGAACAAGCCTCAATTCAAATGCAAAGTAGTAAATTCAGGCTAGTACTTCGAGATTTCACCAGCCTGAAACAGCTAAATGTTGTAGGAATGACTTTACTTTTGCTCCGGGCATGAGCAAGTGAATTTGAATTGTTTATTTAGCTTGTGGAGAAAGCAAATTTTTGAATTAAGCAGGCATTTCCAGAGTGACAGAAAAAACTGTCAGCTTAAAAACAAAAGAATAGAGTGACAGAAAAATCTGTCAACTTAAAAATAAAAAAAGAAAAAAGACTTTTCAGCAGTGCATTTACATACACTTACTAAGAGGGCTGTGGATCTGACTCCACCTGGTGTACCAATCTTTCAGGCAGCCAACATGCCCCATCCTCTTTCTGAGAAAAAATACACACAGACCCTCTGCCCCAAACCAAAACAGGATCTGGACCATTCCATGTATTAGTAAGTGGTTCTCTCCACCTCACCATGGCATAAAAACTTGAAGTATTAGTATGCCAGTGTCTGTCTGCAGCAGAATGACCTTTGATGTCAGTCTGCAAAAAGTTCAAAACAAATAACACAAAAGCAAGGTGTGCCTTTGGAGATCTAGGAGGATACAAATTCCCTCCTTTAGTTTTCAAAAGCCAATTTTTAAGTGTGGTGTGCACATTCAACAATCCCTTGTCCCATTGGGTTATAGGGAATTCCAGTTTTATGTTTGATGCCAAAATTTTCACAAAATGACACAAAATTTTTGCCACAGTAAGCTGGCCCATTGTCCATCTTAATAACTTTAGGTAAGCCCATAACATTACACACGCCTTTAATCCCAGCACTTGGGAGGCAGAGGCAGGTAGATTTCTGAGTTCGAGGCTAGCCTGGTCTACAGAGTGAGTTCTAGGATAGCCAGGGCTGCACAGAGAAACTCTGTCTCGAAAAAGACTTGTAAACAATGATCAATTACATTTCTAGAGGCCTCTCCTGAATGCAGGGAAGCAAATATAAATCCTGAACAAGTATCAATACAAACATGTATATATTTAAGCTTTCGAAATTCTGCATAGTGAGTTATATCCATCTGCCAAATATGATTGGGCATAAGGCCTCTTGGATTTACCCCTAAATGCGGAACTGGAGATAGAATAATGCAATTAGGGCATTGTTTTACAATCATTCTTGCTTGTTCTTTGGAAATTTTATGTTTAAGTCTTAAGATGTGGCTAGAAAGATGGAATTTATTATGATTCTCTTTAGCTAGTGCAACAGGATCTAAAACTAAGACTTCTCTTACAAGAGCTCTGTCAATACAATTATTACATGCAGCCAATGGTCCAGGAAGACCTGAATGAGCTCATATATGACTAATATAAAATTGATTTTTTCGTGCAAGAATGACATTTTGCAATTGTGAAAATAAGGATCCTGTTGTAGTATTAAAATTAAATGTACTACAAGTTTCTAATAGAGGAACTGACTGTGCCATGTATAGGCTATCAGTCACAGCCTGAAACATTTAATACTGCTGTTAATTCAACTAACTGAGCTGAGAGGCCAGGAGTCTCTATGACTACCTGTTTATTATTCATAAGATATCCAGCTCATCCTTTAGAGGAGCCATAAGTAAATACCACAAGGGCATTACTCAAAGGCTGTAAAGAAGCCATGTTAGAAAATATCACTTCATACACATTTAAGAACTTTATCAATTTATCCTGAGGATAATGATCATCTATAATTCCCTGAAATCCTATCTGAGCAAGCAATCAATCTGTACTATGCTGTTTCAACCAGGAATCTTGATCTAAAGTAAAAGACTGAATTATAACATCTGGCTCCTTGCCAAAATAAGTCAGTGCTTGCTTTCTCCCAAGCACGATCATATAAGCTACTTCCTCATAATATGGCAAGATATTACGTTTAGGAGACACCCTTGAATGTATCCACATGAGAGTTGCTTTTTGCCATAACAATGCTGTAGGAACATGAGCTGTATTGAAAATTAACAAATGCAAGGGTAAAGAATAATCTATATAAGTAACAAATTGATTTTCAATAGCTCTTTCTACCTGCTGCAAGGCTAACATTCCTTCTCTAGTTAAAAAATCTAGGAGAATTTGGATCAGAATTACCTCTGAGAATGTCAAATAAAGGTTTCAATTCTCCCATAGTAACCTTTAGATAGGGACGAAGCCAATTGATATCACCTAATAATTTTTGAAAATCATTTAAGGTTTTTAATTTATCTCTATGAATAATTATCTTTTGAGGAATAATAGATTGATCCATGAGTGTAAATTCTAAATAACTATACGGATCCTGAGTTTGCACTTTTTCTGGAGCTATCTGCATCCCTTTTCATCTAAGGCAAATTGTAAGTCTCTATAACATAAAACTACATCCTGAGGTTTTTTTCCTGCTAATAGAATATCATCTGTGTAATGGGCAATATATATCATTGGCCATTTTTTCCTTATAGGATCAATGACTTGTGCCACAAATTTTTGACATAATATAGGACTATTAGCCATTTCCTGAGGAAGGACTGTCCATTGATATCTTTTCATAGGTTCTTTAAAATTAACAGATGGAACACTAAAAGCAAATCTCTCACAATCCTCAGGATGCAAAGGAATTGTAAAGAAACAGTCTTTTAAATCCATAACTGTTTTGTAATATCCTTTTGGAATAGCCACTGGAGATGGAAGTCCAGTTTGCAATGCTCCCATAACTACCATTGTTTCATTAACCTTTCTTAAATCATGTAACAATCTCCATTTACCTGACTTTTTCTTGATGACAAATATTAGTGTATTCCATGGAGAATTAGATTCCTTCAGATGTCCTGCTTCCAATTGCTCCTGCACTAGCAAAGAAGCAGCTTCTATCTTTTCTTGAGATAAAGACCAACCCAAACTGGAATATTATTAATCCATTGAACTTTATCTGCATGGGGCACAGGTAAGATAGTGGTCATCATGGAAAATGCTTCAAACCTTTACTATTAAGATGAGGCTTAAGGCCTTCAGATGTTCTAATGTCCTGTTTTGACCTCTGCTTATTAGCTATTTCACTGGAGCTGC
>JADRCC010332136.1:0-19330 GCA_019843855.1 Hylomyscus alleni | reverse complement strand
TTTTTTTCTTTCAAAGGGAGGAATATAAAGTGATGCTTTCATAATTCCAAGAAAGGATTTCTTTGACAAAGAGCAGAAGACAAAATGTTAAAGAAACATGGGTAAATTTAAAGTTACCTTGGATGAAGTAGTATACATTCATAGATTCATTTCACTCATATAGATAACAAAGTATCCCATATTCTTTTCAATGGTGCATTCTTTTTCTGCTTGCCAGTTACATCTGTAAACATGTAAAGTATGTAAGCTCTCTGTTCAGTCCCACTGATCCTTCCCTTGTGTGGTTCTGTTTTGTTTTGTTCTCTATGGCACACTGATTTTTGGCCACTTTCTTTGCTTTCAAACTACATCTTCTATAGTGAGTCACAGACAGAAAAGTCATGCCTACTACTGTCATCACTTTCTTTAAAATTGCCACTGCCATTTCTCTATGTTCCCCTGGCTGAGATCTGGCAACCACTTAGCGAAGTTCTACCAAAAATCCCTGTTGGATGCTGATGTGCATTGCATGTAATATATGGGTTATGTTTCTGCATAAATATGTGCCTGTCTCATACAAATGCTACTGATTTTGAAACTTTAATGTGAGTCTAGAAACCTTTAATTCTCTTATGCATTTAGATTTCACATGTAGTTAGTCGTATTATCAATGAATAATAATTTTATTCCTTTCTACTTTTTATATATTTTCTTCTTTCCCTCCAGTATGTGTGTGTGTGTGTGTGTGTGTGTGTGTGTGTGTGTGTGTGTGTGTGTGTGTGTGTGTTTGTAGGAGGAGGGGCTCCTGCACCTGTGTATGGAGACCAGAGATCAACATTTGGGTGTCTTCTTCAATTTCTCTCCTCCTTAGTATTAAAACAGGCTCTCTCACTGATCTTGAAAGTAGTTAAATGGGATGGCTAGCAAGCCCCAGGGATGATCCTACTTTGGCTTCCTCAGTGTTGGAATTGTATTGGTGTGTGCCTGACTTTTATGTGATTGCTATGGAGTGAACTCCGGTCCTCATGCACTCTATTGACTGAGCCACCTTGCCAACCTCTCTTTTTCCTTTTAATACTGTGCTAATTATAATTAGCGCGTTGACCTTGTCTCATTACTTACATTAAAGGGAATGCTTCTAACATTTCATTTATGCTGTATCTGCTGTATAGTTTGTACAGTCTATCAGATAAAGAGTTTCCTCTCTCATGAATCTTATGGTTTCTATTTTATTAAATAAATCTATATTCATGCTATTACTGGTTTTGTACATATTTTAAGAAAGCCACAGTCTTTAGTTAGGCAATATAGTAAGTCAATATGTTTTGAATATCAAACCATCCTTGCATTACTGTAGAATGAATTCTTAATTGGTCACAGTGCCTTTTCTTAAAACACACTCATTATTGAAGATGCCCTGGGAGAGCACACTAACAAATGTAGAGTGTGGCCGGCCACCAGTTGAACATCTTGGTAAAGGTCACGCCTGTCAAGGAACAGAACCTCACCAGGACCAAAAAGCCACTCCTCCAACTCTCTCTGTCATAAAGACACTAAAATCTGATTTCCAGTCATCACTTCTTTCCTTTCTCTTAAGACTTATCATCCAAGTGCTTATCCAAGCCCTCACTGGCACTTTGCCTGGGCTGATATTTCTGTATCTAGATTCACAAGACAGCAAGCTTCTTTGGGCTTGTTTTGTTTCCTTCCGACTTGCCACTGTGACCGATCTCTTAGGGTCTTGGGATGGGATTTCACTGTCCTCGATGGGTGGTGATCTGAGGTTTGAATAAAAGCAGCATCTTCCGCTAGGAGTGGCCTCCAAATTGAGGGTACTACAAATAATGCTATTGCATCCATCTCTATTTATGAAGCTCTGAAATATTTTTTGAGGTTTTTGTTTCCTTAATATTTAAGTATTTTATGTTCCTGGTGCTACTATACACAATATACTTTAAATTTTAAATAATCCGACTACTAAGAACATAATAAAACCCAGTTGAATTTAGTATTTGGATAGTAATTGGAAAAGTGCAAATGGGTTTAGTGGAAAAAACTTTCTGCCTTAAGTGCACCCCAAAAATTAATTAATAGCGTTTTAATATCACTAATCTCAAAACCTTTAACAATGTTTATTGCGATAGCCTTGTCGTGTGGATTATCAAAATGTTATTTCTTAATTCTTAAGTGCATTAAGTTTTTCCTGGTTATATTTTTGTTCTTAAATTTTGGTGCCAATCAGTTATAGACTAATTTTTAAAAAAAACTTTGTGAAGGTCAAAGTTTTTGATCATGCCACTAAATTGTAACCTATGAGAAAGGATTTCCCTATGTGGCCCAGAATCCTGCTGTCTCTGAGTCTCAAGTGCCCAGACTACACATTCAACTCTCGGATCACTGCTTTCAGATCTCCTCTCCTTCCTTCCTCTAAATTCAGTCTTCTCATTAGTCATCTGCTTGGCCTTACTGGCTTTCCTCCTCGTTCTCTTACTTTTTAAAAATGATTACACTTCTCTTATTTATTTTGTGCGTGTGTACCTGTGCACACAAGCCGTGGCATGCCTGTGGAAGTCAGAGGACAGACTGTGGGGGCTGCTTCTCCCCTTTAGCTGGTGGGATCCAGAGATCTAATTTGAGCCACTGGGCTTAGTGGCCAGAGCCCCTCTCATTGAGCCATCCCACTAACCCTGACTTCTTAAGGAAAATACGTTGCTCTGCAAAGCAAATCTTCCTGGCCTCCCTGACTCTATCATCGTTATCTTCAGCCTCTCAACCTCCAGTCACCGCTAGCATTACACGGGCTTCTGATGGCTTCCCTTGCCGTTGTCCCACTGCTTCCCGACTTCCATGCCTATGGAGCCAATTTTTCTCCAGTGGTCAATGGGAGATATGGAATAAATCCCCTTCTACTCACAGAGCCTCACACAGACCTTCTCTGTAGCCCAGTAAGAATCATTCTCATTTATACATATGCTGTCTGGCAAGCTACTTCCAGAGGGATCAAGCCAAGCTATTTCTTCTATTTTAATCTCCTTTTTCCCTGAGCTCTGAATCTTCCTCACATTCACCCTCCAGTTCTCTAATTCTCTCTTCAGCTGTTTATAACTTTCAGAGGATTTTCCTCTACTGTAATTTCTCTGTAGTTGTCATGAATTCAAGGTACGGCAGGCCCATTAAAACCCAGGTCTAGTAATTCCTACCTTTAGTTTCATCTCATTTTAAAATGGAGGAAGCAATGGCTTTGAGCCTTAAGACTTTATGGAGTCTGGTTGATTCAGTACTCACGCTTTCCTTTGCGTGTTGGTGGCCATTCTCCCTGTGATTGCTGTGATAACTGTGATTACTGTTATTCACCGTACCTTACTTTCAGTGACTCCTTGAGTCTCTATTCTCTACATGTTTTCCATCCTTACATATGTTTCTTTCTCATGGTGCCTTTTCATGCATCTTGAGCATTTTTACCAGTCGCTATAGCATCATCCTGATTCTTGGTCTTTATCTCAAGGTCCTGAGTCTTCTGTCTGCTGACTCTCTCAGGAGGAGACAGTATGAGGGAGAGCAAAGGAGGGAAGCATCTCCTCTCATCACCCAGCCTGTCTCAGCCAGTTAGAGTTACAGAACAAGATAGTTCTGGGGCTTCCTAGGCATCTCTTCCCAATCAGATGTCTATGTCCCCCTCAAAGCAATAAACTGAAACCTTGCCCCAGGGTGACAGTATTAGACAACGGAGCCTTTGAGAGGAGATGTACTTATGAGGGAAGAAGCTCATGAGTATCCTTTTAAAAAGGAGGCATGCCTGCTTTACACTGTATAAGACTGTATGAGATGCCTTTGTCAAAGCAAAGAGCAAGGCATTCCCAGACACTGAATCCATTACCATCTTCATGTTGAACTTCTCAGCCGCCAAACTGTGAATAATAAATTTTTATTATTTACAAATTACCAAGACCAAGGTATTTAATTCAATCAGTCCAAATAAACCAAGAAGGAAGAAAACAAGTTTCTTTTCATGTTCCCAGGGTCACCTTCCTCTGACTCCTCCTGCTGCTTTTTCCAAATATAGCAGGGTTTTTTTTTCTTTTTCTTTTTTTTTTTTTCGGTGAGACAGAGGTCAAAATCAACACAGCACAGCCGCCTACTCTCCCCTCATGTTAAGCCAAAGGTCTCTCTCCTTGAGGACTTTCGTGAGGATAAGCAGTTGGTTGTTTTTGAGTAGAATCCTAGGAAAAGCAGTGAATTGAATGGAGTTTATCTTCATACTTCCCCTATTGTTTTGGCTGTATTTACCAGTGCGCAATATGGACTTCCTGATGTTAACTGTAAGACTGGCTTTGCTCAGTATTGCAGTTGACTAAAGTCCCAAAAGCTTTAATCAGCTTACTCTTCCAACTGCAGGGTTGTCTAGCTGGAGAACGCCCTGCATTCCTGCATCCCTTTGGAGCTGACCATACTTGCACTGTGGCATTCAGCCAAACGAACAGCCATCCATCATGGAGTAAAAGACTTCCTGAGCCCTGTGAAAACACACAGTGTGGAGAGTATTTTTGTTCCACAAGGTTTCTATCTGGCTTCCACCTAAACTCTTAATTATAACAACCTTTGCCATAGCTCATTTACCTCAACTCCTTTTTAAGTTTAAGGGGAAACTAGGTAGATACTATTTTAACTGAACAGCCATCTTCCTGAGTGGCCCTGAATTTCTATGTAAGCACTCAGAGGGCCCCCATCTCTAAAAGCCAAAGTGGCTTAAAGCCTGTGGTGAGACTTTGAGATGAATGCAGGTGAACTCCTGATGCCATGTTCAGTGAATAAGTACCCTGGACACACATGGAGTCACTTAAGAGGTGCCTGTGACGATCACGTGCTTGTCCTATGCAAACCTAAACATATCTATAAAGAATGGGAAGTCTTATATGAGAAAGGCATAGACTGGAGGGAAAAGTCACATTTGTAATGTTTTCATGTTTTGTAGAAAATTCATCTGTTTCTGTATGTCTTAGTCACCATGGGGATGCTTTGACAAAATACTTTAAGTAGACATTTATTTCTCATAGTTCCCAGAGATCATTAAGTCCCAGATCTAGGTATGAAATGTCTAAAGGATGGTGAAAGCCCCATTCTTGCCTTGCAGACTGCCAACTTCTTGTGTCTTCGTGAAGACAGAGCAACATAGCTGTCTGTTGTCATCTTGTCAGGATACTAGTCCCATCACAAGGACTTTGCTCTCATGGTTCAAGCACTACCACATTAAGGAGCTTGGATCTAATGCATAGATTCGGGAGGGGGGATATAAATATTGTCCGTAATACCTTGTACCTTATCTGAAGGTTTCTTGTGAATAGAGTGTGCTCTGACCTTTGAGCAAACCCTTGACATAGATGAAAGGCTACCAATGATGCTTAGAAGGTGGTGAACCTTCTGCAGTAATCATAGTGGATAACCTTAGCTTTAAACGGAGTCTATAACAAAAGTTCTCAGTGTTACTCATCCTTAGGATTGGGAACATCTATCACAAGAGTCTCTGTGTTTCAGAAAACAGTTTGCTGACCTTAGGGTACAGCATCCGACAAGCCTAACTTTCCTGTGATGAGGTATGTATAGCTTTGTTAAGGCAGGCTTTCACTCTGCGTTCTGCATTTATCTCGTGTAATCACTGTTTGTTGTCTTCCTGAAGCATCTCTGTCAATCTTTCCTTCTTCCCAGAGTTTCCCCCTTTGCATCTGCTAATTAAGGTTCTGGCTTCAGGTGTTTGTTCTGGCTAAGACTGAACTAGGTTACATTGGCTTGGTAAGTTTCCACTTCACACAGAATGAGAACTTCAGAGGCATAAACAGCTGTGTGTCTGTCGTACAATAGGAATATGATGTGAGCCATTACCTATGAACCATGTAAAACCATGCTGCAATTTTTCTAAGTTTTATTTAAATATCCAAGACAACTTTTAAGTTAGCTTGTACATATATCTCAATGCATGCATATTATCTAAATATATAATTAGTATAAAAACATTGATGAGATATTTTACAGTGTTCTTCTTTAGATCATGTCTTCAAAAACTGAGTAGGATGTATTAATTGGGACAAGACACATTTTCTATGTATAGCCCCTGATCTGGGGAGTGACTTCTGTATACATTTTCTAGTGGATTAGGTAGGGGTCAGTCCATACAGTCATACCCATGAGAAGAACAGTGTGATTGTTTTTATAAAAAGTCATTATCAAAGTTATAAATCAAGTGTCTATCATTAATACCATTACTATAAGACTGGGGATTAAATTCTCCCAGGAGTTCTGGGTAACAAACCATATTCTAACCCTAACTTGATGGGTTAAGTCCACAGGGTTGTGCATGACATATGGGGCTATCCATAATGTTATCCATGTTATGTATAACATTAATGTTTACACGTAACAACCTAGCTTTTTAAAAATACAGACAATGAAAAGTATTTATGTAGCAGGCACAACAACTATTGAACTACCTGTGACTAGCAGAGTGGCTTGCGAATGAGCCACACACACAGTGCCCTTTGTCTAGCTGACGTATCGCTCAAGGCCTACGTCTCTTCAGCTTCATTGGGAAGGATCTGAATTTGCTGAACATGGCGCCAAAGCAGAGAGGATGAAAGGCCATTAGAGAGGTGTGAGGGAGTAAAAGGCATCTTAGAATCAGAGAAATAAAGAAGTCTTCTAGATCAGCACAGCTTTGCCCAATCCAGTTCTACTACTGTATTCCCTGAAGCTAACTTGATAACCATTACACACAGAGAAAGAAGTCTAAAAGCTCAGCTCTATGCATTTAATACCAGACTAAGGAAAGTATTTCCACTGGGGCTGGAGAAATGGCCCAGCAGTTAAGAACACTGAATGCTCTTCCAGAGGACCTGGCTTTAATTTCCAATGCCCACATGATGGCTCACAACCATCTGTAACTCCAATTCTAAGGGATCTGATTCCATCTTCTGGCTTCTATGGAGCCTAGGCACACATGTGGGGGCAGAGATGTACACATGGGCAAAACACTGATACACACAAAATAAAAATAAAGAGTATTTCCTTATGTCATAATAGGTATTGTATGTGTGATATATATACACACACATATGCATATATACACATATATGGGGTGTGGTTAAAGTTTTTTTCAGTATTTTTTTTCACTGCAATGTAGAATTGGTTTTAAAATGTGTAGTCTTCGGAGTTATTTAAAATATAAGATTGGGGGATATAGTTCAATCATAGAGCTCTTTCTTAAAGCCCTTGGTGCAATCCCAGAACTAGAACAAACACACAAATGAATGATATTTGTAGCTATAGAAATGCTTCGTCGTCATGGTAGCAGACTGGAGAGTGTGATGGCTGGTTTAATGTCAACTTGACACATGCTAGAGCTACTAGAGAGGAGGAATTGTTGATAAAGAATATACCTCCAGAAGATCTGACTGTTGACAAGCATGTAGGGCATTTTTCTAATTAGTGATAATGAGGAGAACCTAGCCCACTGTAGGTAGGGCCACCCTGGGGGTGATGATCCTGGGTTCACCAGAAAGCAGGCCAAGCAGCACCCCTTGATGCCTCTGCTCCTGCCTCCAGGTTCCTGCCCTGTTTGAGTTCCTGTCTTGACTTCTTTCAGTGATGGTGTGTGATGGATGTGGAAATGTAGGCCAAAGAAGCCCTTTTTTCTCCAGGTTGTTTTGATCATGGCTTTGTTTCATCATAGAAGTCGTAACCCTAACTAGGACAGGGAGTAAGCCAGAAAGTTTCCAGTTTTAGTCTTCAAGATCTACATTCCTTAATTAGATTGTCTCTCCAAACTGGACTCTCAGAGAACCTATTCCACTGTTTAAAAATGAGTTCAAGTGTGTTTAGAAACACTGGGGAGATTTGTCGTAATACAGACAAATCAGTCAGGTCACTGGAATTTTTTTTCCCATCATGATATTTTTGTTGTTGTGTGAACTTCCCAAGGAAAAGTTTCCGTAAGTAGGAAGTTGAAAAGTCTGTAATCCTCTTCACCCTTCGGATCAAATGACAAAGTTTTCATGGGGAGTCAAAGTAACAAGGCAAGATGTTTATTATCTTTGTTTAACCAGGGGATCATTTTATGCTGTGTGTTTATGTATAATATTGAGAAAGTCAAAGACTTTGCATATTGGATTTCAAAATAAGTCAGATGTGCTTAAAAAGTGAAAACAAAATCCACTGTAATTTTATTTTCTAAAGACGACATTGCTAATAGTTTGGTCTCTTCCTTTCTAGAGCTTTTCTTTGCCTATTTTTCCATCCACAAGTAGACTGGTGTATATTTTGTGTTGTCGATTAGTATGAAAACACTTTTCAAGTTTCTACAGAAGATGACATTGTAGACTAATGTCACGTATCACTGAAGAAAGCTATCCCACTGGGCATACTTTGTATTTCCAGTTATTTAGAAGTAAAGGCTAAAGAAATAGCTTAATCTGCAAAGGAGTCACTATGCAAGCATCAAAATGCAAGCTCCAGCCATGTGAACCACCTAAGAAAGCCAGGTATGGGTGCACGTGTTTACAATCCCAGCATGAGAATGGCAGAGAAACAGATTCCTGGAGCTCACGTGCCAACCACCCTAGCCTAGTGGGTAAACTACAGATCAATGGAAAGACCATGTGTGACAAACCAAGGTCAAGGGCACTTGAGGAACCATGTACAGGATTCACCTCTGGCCTCCACATGCACGTACATGCACGCTCACACACACAGAAACACACACACACACACACACACACACACACACACACACAGTGGGAAGAATACTAAAATAGAAATGAAGATAAACCTTTACTAAAGTTATCCCTTCATGATAATAATCATTTAATAAAGTAGATACTTTCTTGTCAAATTTCCAACGCCATGTCTTGCATTTCTGATAGCCAGATAGCAAAGTAATATCATTTCCAATTCACAGATAAAAATCTAATCCAAGAGCATTCTCTGTTAATAGAGGAAGTGAGTGTATAACGGGGACATCTGAGGAATCTTTCTAGATAACTGAAAAGGAGCATGAGACAGTACCCTGTCTATCGCTTAAATAGATACAAGATGTTTGCGATAAAATTGAAATTTAAAATGCTCTGTTGTCGAAAGAAGTTATTCCTGATACCATTTTCTCCTTTTAATCGAAATCATCATCCAAATCCTTCTATTTGCTGAAATATGATTTCTCTCTGCCTCATAGAAATGGTTTAACCTGTGCTGCCACCGATCTCAAGCACATCCATGAAGACAGGTGTCATGCTTTATTCATCTTGATGATTCCAGCTCTTAGCTTCACAGCTGGTGTTTTTAGCCTTCAATGAGCTGTTGTGGGACTGGGCTACTATTCAGTTAAATGCTAAAACCAAGATATCAGCGAAGAACAACCAGTTCTTCAAATCCTTTGGCATTTAGGAGAACTATGTTTGTCAGATGAACAAGCCATTAATTCAACAATTCAAATACTTCCTCATATCTTTACTGGGTATTAGGCAGAGTGCTACATGCTGGGAACGAAGAGATTTAAAATGTTTCCCCCTCATCCTCCTGGAGTGTGTGGCTAAGAATCAGGCCCAGGTAAGAACCCAGACAATAAATGATCCATTCCTTGAGGTGGTAAATATGGAAAAGTACAGTTTGAGTTAAAATTAGGAGAAAGAATCGAGATCGATGAACATAGAACTCTGTGGAAGAGCAGCAACCTGTTTAGCGCAGGAGCCAAAAGTAGGAAGATTTCACTGACTTAAAAACCATAGTTTATCTTCAGAGTAAAGTACACAGGGCTAGCAGTGAGTTTGGAGAGGAATAAGCAGCATTTCTGGACAGCACTTGCGTGTCCTCCCCAAAGCTTGTGCTCCAGCTCCAACTCTTGCTGGTAGCTTATACTCCTGTGAGTTGGTTCTTCTTTATTTGACCACCCCCAAGAAAATACAGATTGCACAGTTCCTTCCAAACCTTTAATACTAGGGCCGAGTAATGTCTGAAATGTCATGAAGGAAAGAGCTCATGAAGGTTCCCAGTCACAGAAAGATGGCACACGTGTTCCGGGCAGGTGCTCTGTAATAGTTGATGGAGACCAGCTTGTGGATTTCTTCAATACTGCATGGACCTGGGTTGAGCCCACAGGCTATTTTCCACTCGCTGTGGCCTACTCAGGCCTCTCTGAGACAGAACACTGACAGCATGTGACCTGAAGGTGCTTCATCCCCAGACCTACAGAGGCAGCCAAGCAGGTAGAAGCATCCTAGGCACTGTGACCTACAAGACAGGCAGCATCCAGCCTTGGGAAGAGTCCTTCATGGGGTACCAGAAGAGGACCGCTGTTCTGATGGCTTTGGGCAAGTCACTCAAATTCCAAGGCGCTCCATAAAATGTGGCAGATAACCCTCCCCCTCCCCTTATCTACAGAAAACACTGCAGTTAAGCACACTCTGTGCCCAGTCAGGCATTCCACAGATGCCAGGTATTGCCGAGACAAGAAAGCTTCACTAGGTCAGTTGAAGCAGCTGTCCGAATGTGCTTTTCAAGCTCCTGAAATGCCCCTGTTGTCTTGTGACCAGGACTTCCTGGAATGTATTAAGGAGTTTCTTACTTTCAAAAATATTATCCAGTGCATTCTTTGCTGCTGGTATTTTTCTAATAACTTCATTGGAAACTGTCAGCAGAAACAGCATCCTCCCTGAGCACTGTCCCCATTAAACCTGAGAAGGTTACTGACCTTCCACCATCCCGTGCAAACAATGTTGCTAAAGCTCCACTGGTGATGTCTTCGCTTTCACATACTTGTTGGTTATAGAGCTAGACCTAACTGATAGCTAATGTTGACCATTTGGAAGCCTAGGAGATGGCTGAGTGGGTAAGAGCTCTAGCTATACAAGCACAAGGACCTGAGTTCAAATCCCCAGCCCTCATTAAAGAAAGAACTAACAGAGGTGAGCATGATCATACATAGCTGAAACCTCAGCATGTGAGCTGGACACAGGCGAGTGACAGAGAATGACAAATTGCCTAGCTGAAAATCACTGAGCTCTGGGTACAGTGAGAACCCCAAGGGAGTAAGTAATAAAGCAGGACCCCAGCATCCTCCTCTAGCCTCCTTACCCCTTCACATGGGCATGTACACCCCCACCCACACAGAGCCATCAGGCACACACACACACACCTTCACACACCCACATATTTAACACACACTCACATAGCTATCATACACAGCTATCATACATCACACACGCACCATAGCCTCACAGCTGTCACACACATCACACATATCACACACACACACAAATCACATACCCACATACATCTTACATATACCCCCTACACATTCATAACACACACACAATCATATACTCCACACACATCACACACATCACAATTACAAATCAGATCACATGGCATATGGCATTTAGTATCCTGATTTTTTTTTTTGTAGTGATGGGATTACCAAGTCAAGCCCTAAGTCTTACCTTTGCTGTGTTATACTGTATTATGAACATTTTCTCAGCATTAAATATTCCTTAAAAGGAAATGTATCACTTTCTATCATGTTTATACACTAGTACCACTTAATCAAATTTTCTGATATTAATAGTGATGCCAATAATAACTTTTACTTGCTTCCTAGCTGCTTTCTACAATAGATTCATATAATGAAAACCATTAAGTGTAACTAGTATAAAACCTTTTGTGCCACAAGTTATATTGTAAAATAATAAAGTTTTAGTAGGGCTGAGCAAAAAGAAAATGCAATTACTGAAAATCCTATCTTGCAAGTACAACTAATATTACACATATACATAGTTAATATTCTTTTTATATTTAATGAAAAATATGATTGGCTGGGGGCTGACAGCTGATTTTTTTTTTAATTCCCAAAATAAACATAGTGAAGCTCAGCAAACCTCCTTCAGCAGCCAATCTGTCCAGTATTACTTCTGGAATGATATGTCCATCCTTTTTTTCTTTTTTTAACTTGTATCAGTTCTGACCCAAAATAAGTCATCTTCTCTTGAATGGTGCCAGTATTTTCTTAGAACACGGTCTCTAGATGAGACACAAACCTAAAGGCCACAGATAAGCATGGACTCTATTCATTATGCCCTTGTGATGATCAGGAAGCAGCCAAGTATAGTAAGAAAGGACACTTCAATCAGCCCACTATTTCAAGTGTCCCTTTACAGCTGGGACAGCTGTGAATTGGGAATGAGTTAGGCTCAAACCCAGCATCAGGGCAGGATGATGATGAAGTTGGTTCTAAATCCTTCCAATAGTTAGAAGAGAGTTTTTAGTATTCCACTAAGCAACTTTCTCTTTTCCTACCACTTCTCTCTTATCCCATCCTGTTTGTTGTGTTAGAAAGCAGCTCGTATCTCGACAGATCAACCATCACTGTCCCATGAGTAAACCAAGTCCCTCTTGGTTTATTTGGGGGGGGGGAACGAAGAAGAGAAGAAGGAGGGGGAAAGGGGGAGACAATGGGGGGGTCTCTACCTTTTATTCAGGCTATAATGTAATCACGAGAACCACTGAGGAGCACAGGTGAGGAGCGAGCAGGGCGTATGTGGTGGTTGCCATGGTAACAGGTGCAAGAGGGTCCTTGTCGCCTAGGGGTGATGTCATCGCTGGATTCAGAGGCTGACCTTAATGCCAGCAGTGTTGCCCTCCCCTGCCGTTATGATCTCTAGCAGGACACTGAGCCTCACACTTTTCTCTAGGGTTCTTTAATGCCATCCTGGTATAAGTCATGGGCATATGTCCAGACAGGACCGACTTCCTTCCATCACACTGCCCAGGGAGTTGATAGTCTGAGAATGTCTTAATCTCTGAAGTGATTGTGTGATGGCTGCAGTATAAGCTCAGAAGCAAGAATGGCAAAATCAACAGACTTCGACCTTAAGACCTAAAGCCTTATGACAGAGGAAAATATGGGAAGTCACGATTTGTCCCTGTTGGAGCAAAGCATCAGTGAGACCCCTCTTGAGGTACCACAGACACAGACCAAGAACTCAGAGAAGCTGGCATGAACATATGTTCTCCACCTTCTGATATGAACACAGAAGGCAAATGCCAACTGCTCTGCCATGCCCCAGCTGGCACACTGTAAATGATTTACTTGGGAGTCTGTTCAACAAAGTTCACCTTCAAAAAAGGCATAGGCAAGCTTCCTTGAGTTCTCCCCTGCTCTCACCTGTGAACCTGCCATGCTCTTTCTGTTGGATAAATCACCAAGTTGGTCTAAACAGAGCAGGCTCTGCTTCTATAAGTTTTCTCAGCCACTAATTTTCCTATTTATTCATTATGAGGGTGGTGGGTTTTGTTGCTAAAATCGAAAAGCTATTCACCTGTGAATAGCTTCCCAGGTGAGCAAACTGAAGATGACGGCACCTGCTCTAGTTAGCTTTAATTGTCAATTCAAAATAGCGTAATGTCATCTGAAAGGAAAGACTCCATTGCAAAGTTGCCTAGGTCAGAGTGGCTTGTGGGCGTGTGTGAGGGGAATTGTCTTGATTGCTAATTGATGCAGAAAGGCCCAGATCACTTAGGGCAGTGACACACCTAGGCATGTGGTCCTTTGCTATATAAGAAACACAAGCTAGAGAGCCATCCAGAGAATAAGCCAGTATCTAGCATCCCCTCCATGGTCTTTGCTTCAAGTTCCTGTTAGCCTTGATTTCCTTTAGTGATCAACTTTGATGGAAGTATAAGCCAAACAAATCCTTTCCTCCTTTAAGTTGCTTTTGGTCAGTGTTTAATTACAGCAGTAAGCAGTCTAGGACAGTGTGCAGTCTAGCAGCAGCGCAAACTACACCTCTAAAGCTTGCTTGGTTGTGCTTTAGAGTACAAGTGAGTGTGGTTAATTCTGCTCTTTCGCCTCTGAACTCTAAATCCATAATTATTTGTGCTTTTTAATAGGGGAAACGTTGACCTCATACAGAACAAATTTTTTTACAGATGTAACCTGTTTTAATGAGATACTTAGAAAGTTCATCACAGCCCACTCCGCAGAGGGGGTGGCCTTTGCCAAGCTATTGAGCACTGTCTCAATATGAGAACATCATATTGTATTTGTATGAGAACATCAGCCTATTGTTTGCCATGAAGACGTCTTTGACACTGTGCCTGGCACAGCTGTGTTTGGCAACAACTGACAAGCCGGAGTTGGAGATGGCTGTGCCGGAGAGATGGCTCCATAGCTAAAGGCACTTAGTGCTCTTGTGGAAGATCTGAGTTTGAGTGGCAGCTATCAGGAGGCTGAGACAGGAGGATCAGGAATTCAATGAAAGCCTCAGCTACACAACAAATTAGTGCCAGCCTAAGCTGCAGAAGACCCTGTCTCCAACAGTCAACAAGCGAAACAACAACAGCGTGTGCACGGACGTGTGTGCGCGCACACACACACACACAAACACACACACTTCATTCTGTTAGTTCCTATTCCATCATCCTCACAGCCATTCTTATTTAGGGGCTGGCTTATTTAGCTTTTCCTCAATCTCTGTGGTCCACCCACTTCCCATTTCATTCAAATAAATGCCCTTTCAAGGAGTCATTTCATGAGCCTAAATCATTCCTATTCCTTATCACTAAATACAGTAGCAGAATGGAAACAGGAAGCCATATAATAGTCTGGCCAATAGGATTGCTGAGCCAGCAGCCTTCTACCCCTGCCAGTGAGCCTCATCTTACCATATGAAGAAACGGGTAGCTTCAGGAACAACAAAGTCAGAGCAGCGAGTGCACGTGGATGCTGGGAAGCTAGCCTGGCAGATGCCCAGGATGAACTAGGGAATGTTTAAAGTCACTAATTGCTTACCACCTGTGGCACTTCCAGGTTTGCTTATGTTAGTAGAAGTGCTGGCCCTGAAAAAAAAATTAATCATATGTCTATAAAACAAAAGAGAAGGATCTAAGCATCATCTTCCCCAGAGATGTCATTTGGAATGATCACGTGACCTAGAATGCTCATCAGGACACCACGTGTGCCTGCTTGGTCTCAGCGCCTGCCTCAGAAGCTGAGATTCTTACCTTTCCTATGAAGAAAGGCCTAGGAGGTGTATTTTCCGAGCTACTATATTTTGTATTTATTTCCAAGTGCATTATTGATTGCTATAATGGTTTTGGGGGGTTTTGCCTTCCCCCTTATCAGTAAAAATTTAATGTCTCCAAATAGCTTAAAATGCAAAATGGTAGCATATCAAATTAATAAAGCACAACAGAAAAATTTAGGAATGCTTAAAGTCCATATGCATGAAGCCAGGGCAGAAGAAACGAAACAGTGATTTTGGTGTATATGGGGTTGGGATGTGGTGTGCAATACCACCTACCAAACACGCCTTTGAAAACTCCTCTCTAAACCCCACATATAGTTTTATGCCATAGCACACGTGGTATTGAGGACAACTTGGAGCCCAGCCACTTCTCAAGTCTCATTTGTTTATTGACTTCCATGAGACAAACGACTTGCCAGCCATAGGCTTGTGCCACACAATGTAGTGTCCCCATGTACGCAAAGCAACAGGGTCAACTGATGGCCTAAAACTGCCAAGACTCCATCCTCCAATCTAAAATTCAAAAATGACATCTATTTCAAAATCATATCATTTTCTTGAGATTAGTTTTTTTTTTCTTAGCCTGGTCTTATTTACAAACAGAGCTCAACGCTGAAAAGAGGCCCTATATAACCCACTCAAAGCTTGGCAATCCGTGAAAGGCATTGGCTTAACCCAGAATATTTTTACATAACCCAAGCCACCAAGAGGGATATCCGGTCGGCTATTTTTAAAGCGTTTCTCCCCCGCTCCAGCTCATGTAGCAGAGTTAAAGCAGTTTGCTTACAAAGTTGGCACCATTTCTGTGGTTCATGAGATCCCACTTTGAATGAAATATTTTAACTTATCTAAAAGTAAAACTGTTTTTCCAAAGCAGGCACACGTATGCACATGCTGAAGAGACCTTTCTATTACTATATATGTGATATTGTACGCTGGATTAATTAACTCATTCAATGACTATTCAGAGTTAGGTGCTGTCTGCCAAATGTTGGGTTACAGCTGGAGACGTGAGGGTGGGAAAGGGGACATGGTCTCTCAGAGCATGCAGTCGAGTAAGAATTAAAGCCTAATCAAACAGGCAACTGCAGTGGATGAGGAGGTGGCAGAAGGATGCGTGTGAAGGAGCAGGGGAAGATCAGAGCTTCTCAAAATGCAAGCTGAGATGAAGCAAGAGAGGAGAGAATCTTTCTGACAGGGAGAACAGCAAAGGAATTCTTTTTTTACATCTTCCATCTTAGCTGGTCACTATGGGTAAATAAGCAGTATTGAAATACTCACCTAATCAGGAAATACTAAGATAGATTCTTCTGTGTGTGTGTGTGTGTGCACGTGTGTGTGTGTGCGCGCGTGCAACTATTCGTGCATGTGTGTACATATGCATTCGAAGGCCAGAAATTACATCAGGTATACACCTCCACTGCTCTCCTTTTAAATTGAGGCAAGGCTTACCCTTGAGCCCAGAGGATGCCATTTCAGCTAGTCTGGCTAGCCAGTTTGCCCCGGGAATTTCTTGTTTAACATGCAGAGTGATGAGATTACATGTATGTGGGAGTGGCAGAGATGCCATGCCTGCCTGACTTTTATTCGGGTGCTGAGGACCCAAACTCCTGTTCCCATACTTGCACACACCGAGCCTTTTTCCAGTCATAGAGTCTTGGTTTTTTTTGTTTGGTGTTTTTTGTTTTGATATAAGTTGAATTCACGTATCTCAGGAAACAGGCACGGTGGAGAGAGTAGTTCTTCTCTCTGCTCCACCATGGATTACTGGCTCTGGCCTTCTCTGAATCTCCCTGCTGAATATGGAAGCATGCCAACTCTCGCTCCTGGATCTCACCCCTTTAAAACATGAGCATGAAAGTACCTTCTTCTTTTCCTATCTGTATCTTTTTTTAAATTTATGTATGATTTGGAAGCATAACTATATTATTTTAGACTAAAAGATAAGATCGTACAACAAGTAAGTATCTGCCAGATTTTGCACATCCCTTAAGGATGTAACATATTAGGGACATATTTATTTAGGACAAACTATACTGGTGATGTATGATTAAAAAAAATAGCATGTGCTCATTAAGGAAAACTTCTGTAAAAAAAAAAAAGAAATCCTAGTTTTACTACATAAAGGCAATATCATTAATGTTTCCAAGATTTTCTTCTAGCAGTTTTATTATATAAATGATTTTTTTAGAACAGAGATATAAAGGACCTTTTATATACAATTCTATAACTTTTTCTTACACAAATAGACAACGTGAATACTATCTATATGGCCTTGTAAATAACTTTTGATATTCAAGCTTTATCAGTTTGTGCTTTTGACTATCTAGAGATTCAGCCTTTCTTGAGCATCTCTTTAACTTTTTTTACATTTCCTTTGTGATGGGGAAGAGGGACACATGCCATAGCGTGCGTGTGGAAGTCAACAGAGAAATCGACATCCTTGCTCTCCTCTGCCACCGCATGGGTCCCAGGAATCAAACTCAGGTTGTAAGGCTTGGCAGCAACTGTCTTTACCCACTGAGCCACCTCCCCGGCCCTTGGCCATTTCTATTCTCGGTATTTTGTAGATATTTAGGGCATTTAATTTTTTTCTTTTGGCACCTATCTCATTTTGTAGACCAGGCTGTCCTAGGCTCACAGCCTTTCTATCTCAGTCTCCTACTGCTGGGACTGCAGCAGCATGCTGTGAAGCACAGCTTTATCTTTTTTCTCATCTTGTTAACACTACTGTGATCACATTTGCATATGACACTGTGCTTCAAGGATGAGATTCTGTTTCTGTATAGGTCCTCAGAAATAGAACTTTCGTGTTAGAGGAAACAAATTTGGACATGCTGTGTACAAATGACCCATTTTATGAATTCAGACCTTATGTTAAAAAAAAAAAAAAAAAAAAAAAAAAAAAAAAAAAAAGAGGAGGAGAAGAATTAAGGAAAGGATGGGCAGTGAGTGTTTTGCAAAGCAGACTACAATGTGTGAGCCATCAAAGACTGTGGAACAGCTCCACACGAGATGTCTTTTTAGAGCCATGAAGCACAGGTGCAAAGGACGTGCTGCATGCCTGCCATAGGAGACTACTTAGCCAATCAGATTGGTTGGATTCCAAGGTCTGTCAAATAACTCAAGCTGGAGAGAGATATAGTCATACTCCCTATGACTCCAAGAAATCCCAATACAGTTCTAATGGAAGCCCATTGTGCTTACAACTACTGGAAAAGTCTCAGATTACTTTGAGCGGAAATGGCTTTCCTAGTCTGGTCATTACAAAGGCTAAATATAAAGATTTTTGGCATGATTCATTTCTGGAACACCAATAATAAAACATTTAGAGTGTTCTTCTAAAGCACAAAACCTCTGGGATAAATTTGTTCATTTCTTTTCAGGGCAAAGGATAGAACAAAATGATATAACATATGTAGCCAAATTGTTTTAGATCCAATCAGTATAAAACTGCCTCCTTAGATTGTGCTGAGTGTCATAAACTGTTACATCAATTTCTGTACTTATCTCACTGCTGACCTGTGAGAAACTGAGGCACATGCTTAAAGCTGCTCTGGCTTGGAGGACCTCGCTGATAAAGCATTATCTAACATGACTGTCTGTCTGTCTCCCACATACAGAAACACATGTTCCTTGGTGATCATAGAAATTTATAAAGATTCATCAGAATGATCATGGCAAATAAAGATATTCTGCAAATTAAACTCATTAATAGGATAAAGAAGTTAAGTCAGAAGGAAAAGACCACCAATATATTTTAAATTTCTCTCCTAAATAATTCTCAGTTTAAGGAGACACTCAAGGTCACGATGGCAAGATATTTCAATAATAAAGATGAGAAAAATGGCAGTAAGGCTATATTAGCTAAGTTTAACTATTTTCTATGGGTTGGACACATATAGCAATGGTAGAGCACTTGTCTACCAGACATGAGGTTCTGGGTTCAATTCCCACATCTGAATGTAACACAGAAAAGCAAGATGTGTTCTATGGAAATACTTAGCTGGTATACCACTGTCGTCTCACTAAGAAATACATGGAAGGCTGGAGGTGGTAACTCATACCTGTAATCCCAGCACTAGGGGGACAAGAAGAGTATTGCAGATTTGAGACCAGCCTGGGATGTACAGAGAGATCTGGGGGTGACCAGAAATGTGAGGGTTCTTAATAAAATCAAGAAAAAAAATATACATATATATGCATATTTATACATATATACATATATACACATATATACATATATATACATATATATCACAGCATATATATATATATATATATATATATAT